>JAUZNK010095500.1:0-12223 GCA_035046665.1 Euphysa ruthae
CATATTCTAACCTATGAAAAATATCCTAATTTTATATACTTTATTAAATATCAAATATATTTAGGTGTGGATCATAGGGTTAAAAGCCTATCATTTTCAGAATTTAGTTCAAAATTTTTCAGGAACAAAAAAAAAATTGTTTCAAAGCAAAGCATGATTTCATAGCTCAAAAGTTAATCTTAATTTAAAAATTTGGCCTAGAATTTTAAGAAAACTTTTAAAATACAGTTTGCATTGAAAGTTTACGGTTGCATCAATTAAATTTTTCCAGAAATGTTGTTTAACATTGCAGGCTCTTTTTTCTGACAACAAGTTTTGTTTATAATAAATTGTGTTTGTGTGCCTATGTATGGTATTTATGTATTGTACGTATGTATGGTATGGTATGCAAACAGGGTGTTAGCCAGGTTTGAATTTATACAGTGCTTTTGTCATGATTGATATTCCTACCCCTCCCCCTGGCTTCCACAGGCAAGGTCACCATGGTTGGCCTTGTCAGAAAATTATTTTGAAATAAAATAAATATAAGTTGCAAGTCCTTACCTTGAAACATTAGGTTATTTTTGCTTCCAACTTTTCGAAATTAACCATTATATACAACGCAAACCCATAATATTTCAAATTAATAATTTGTAAACTCTTAAAAATGCTACGATTTTACATTTGACCTCTTCTATTTTTAGTGTATTTAAATTACCTTTGCTATGCATCCCAAAATATATAATTTATAATGTTTGCAGATGACACAAATGTTTTCAATCAATGAACAGCAGTTTAAATGACTTAATTGGTTTAGTTGTAATAAACTATCCCTAAACACAGATAAAACCAAGTTCTTAATTTTTCACTCTAAGCAAAAGAAAGATAAAATACCTGAAGATTTACCTAAACTTGAAATGTATAATGTAGCAATTTAAAGAGTTAAAGTAACTATATTTCTTGGTGAAAACCTGTTATGGGATAATCACATTGTTAAGATTACATTGTTAATCACATAGTGTTAAGACCAAAATATCGAAAATGATTGGAAGTTTATACAAATCAAGGAATTTATTAAATTCGCATTTATTAAAACAGCTATACTATTTTTTCATCCATTGTCATATCGTCTATGCTAATATTTTATGGGGAAGTACTTAAACTTGATTGTATACTTAAAGTTCAAAAACATGCGCTTCGTGTTATCTATTCTAAAAATAAGTTAAGCGGTTCCAAACCACTTTTAGCGGTTCCAAACCACTTTTAGCGGCTCCAAACCACTTTTTTTGACATAAAAGCAGTGAAAGTTTATGAAATAAATATTTTTAATACTTTTATGTTTAGATGTAAAAATAATACTGTTCCCAAAGTTTTTGAGAATCTCTACAGTATAAATATTTTTAAAAATTATTTCTAATTTAAATTCATAATAAATTATTCAAACCTCTTTTTAAAAAAAGGGAATTGTGCTTTTGTATTTCTTATCGTGGACCATATCGAATAAACTTATGTTCACCAAACATGGATACTTCTATTTTTACTTTTAAATCCACTTTGAAAGCTTTTATAAAAAACATATTAGATTTGAATTAATTCTAGAAACAACCATTTTAAAAAATGAAAATCTTAATAGAATTCAAATAATTAAAAATTACCATAATTTCTATCTAGGTTTTTGATGATAAGGTCTTTATGGCCTTCTACCAGTTTTCCTCTTTTTCTATTTCATTACTATATTATTATGTTTGAATATAATATTAGTTTATAAAATGAACATTGTAATATCCATTTTATAGAAGAACAAATAATCAAAAAAAAAAAAAAATTCAAAAAATATTTGTTCTTCTTTCTAAAGATTTATTTTATCCAAAAAGGGTTTCCCCAATTTATGCAGTTGCTTGTAAAAACATTTAAACCTTATACGTTTCAATAACAATGACATGTAAACCTGTGATTTCCTCGCAATTGTAATTGTAAATACTTCAATGTGATTGCTTAATTATAACATCAGTGGAACTGCCGCAATTCATTCATAAAAGAACAGAACACTGAAGAACAAAACACTCATCTATGTTTAAGTTTAACAGAAATGATTATGAATATAATTACTGTGAATATAATGGCTTTCTCCCCACTCATTTCACGTAACCCTAAACATAGTAGATACTTGAAGATGTTAGAAACAAACAGCAAAGGCGAGCATTTTCAGTAAACTGCATAACGGCTGCGTAATTGTGGAGAAGTTTTAACATCTGCATTTTAACCAAATAGTTTTTCTTCCTCCTTAAAATAAAAAACAAACTGAAGGTGGCATGTAGATTACAAAATGAAAGTATGTTTTGCTATAAAATGCCAGTGTTATTTAATATATTATTGTCATTTCGTTTAAACACAGTTGCGCTTAACTCATTCAGCACCACGGTAAAACATTGAATAAATCAGGGTGGAAAAGACAGTGTAAACAATAAAAATACAATATCTTACTGAAAGAAGATCAAAAGTATACATATTGTTTTAAAACTAATATAGTCCTCTATCTGGTTATAATAAAAAGAAAGCTTAAAAAACAACCTTTACCAGATATTGATTCGAATATGAAGAAAAAAAGTTTTTAAAATACGAAATAGAATCAAAAATATTTGTGTTTGTCAACTCAGGCATTAATAATTAAAGAGATAAAACGCATGTCATGAGTTATAAAATTTTATCCCTTTAATTACGAAATAGAATGTTTACGGTGAAATGAATAATAAAAATGTTTAAATTGATGTTTGTTTTGCTAGTAAAACTTATGAACTTTCCATTAATGTACTACATAACTATGTTTGTGAGCAAAAATTCTTTTTTGGCTTGAAAATATCAACACATACTCAAACCATGCAGAAAAAAAAGTGCCAGCAATAAAAATATACTTTTTACAAAAAAACATTAATATCTTGTTGATGAAGTGTTGAAAGTAAACATATTAAAGTATCGCTTTCGTGGTTTGAATAGTTATTTTGAGCAGCGGTGGTTAATCTTCAAATAGTAAAACTTATTAGGCATGATGTCAGTTAACAAAAATAAATCGAAAAACAATTGTGGAGGAAACTTGTAGAGGAAACCCACTATCGACTCATTAAGTTATATTTAGTATGGAATAATAGAGTAGCAGATGTTGATTGGAAACATTTGTAATTATGTAGTTGTTATTATATTGAAAGAAAATTAGCAAGGTATTAGTATGGGTATTAATGGTGAATGACTCAATTGGCTACGAAGGCAATTTTTCACAATTTTCAATTTCGAAAATAATCTTTCCACACATGCAGTACTTAGTGGGAAAATCATGAGGAATTTAAATAATGTCATACAATTAGGGTAAAGACTTCAATTTAATGGATAGGGAAATGCAACGTTCTATAATTCTCCTGGATTAAAATTGTTGCATTTTATTCTTGACTCGTCGATTATTTCTTGGGTATTTCGTATGTAATAAGATGTCGTGATGGTTTTCCAATTCTCGAAATTTCGTAAACGGAATAAACTTTAAGCCTTTTAACTTATTTTTAAATTCTGTGGCACATATATCACGGGGTTGGATGTGAATTTATTGCTGCTTTTTGCTATTCGACGGTGATAAATACAAACTCCTAATGCTTCGTTACCGATTCCTGCGAGTTGAACAAGCGATTTTGGCATCTTCCTAGTGTCAAAAACAGATAGACATTGCTAAAATTTATTTGTAGTTGACTGCTAGCAAGCAGGCAACGAGAGAGTGAATTCTTAAGCAGTGTAGTTCATTTTTTTTAGTTTTCACTCATGCAATAATTATGTTTACCACCCAGCAGATTGTTTAGACCTTATGGGTTATTCTTGTCTGGGAACTTTGTAGAAATAGCACAAGCGGATGAATAGCTTCAAATATATCTAGGAGCATTAAAAGTGTTGTGATGTTTTCACTTGAGGTAGCTTAGATAGAAAGGCTAAGTGCTTCTCCTTTTTTTCTTTTGTTAAAGCATGTCAACATGGTTTGTAAAAACGGTTTGTAACCCTTGTACAATGTCAAACAGGCTCGTTCATGTGCTGTCCAACGTGTAGTACTGGGGCAGATAGGAATCAAGTTCACTGTAAATCTCAGAAAATTCTTGCAACAAATGCATTGCCAATTTGCGATATTTGAAAAAGTTCCAAGAGTTCAGTAAAAACACATATTTACTTCCACAATTGTAGGATAGGAAAGTCTGCTAAAATATCTTAGCTTTATATATATTAATATATTAGCTTTTGTATCTTTTTTGATCCGCATGCTGCTATTAGCTCGACTAGACTTGAGAACTTGCGAGTATGTGCCCGATTTTTCATCACAAGCAAACGAGAAATTCTAATAAAGGACTTGATATTAAAGTGAGAATTCTTTGTTTGTATTGTTTTGTTAGCAAAGGTGTTATTACACAATATTACCTATACATTAGTATCTCTCTTTGAAAGTTTATCAAAGGCTTGCTTATTCTTTAAAGCTGTTATATTTCGATCTATATTTAAGTGGTCATTTGCACGCTCGGTTGGGTGATCTGAAAACTTCCCAGTGATTTTAATGAAGGCACGATTACTTTTTTTACCCGGAGCAAAAGAGGTGCATACTTTACAAAACCAGCCTTAATTCATGAAGAATAAAAATAATCGTGAAAAAATTTTTCGTACCTTTCCACCGATTTCAAACGTAAGTCATTTACATTTTTAGGAGTCTTAATATTGTTTTGATTTAATTCAATGACGCTAACCTTTCTTTTCCCAAAACTGAAGTTAAAGGCGCAGTTTCATCTTCCTGTGTAACCTTGATTAACTTCAAATTTGATGTTGATTGTGCAGGCTGATGTTCAATATCCACTGAATAAGTATTAGCCACAGTGTTTTCAAGAAAATTCTTAGATTACACATTAACGTCTTTTTTGACGTAGTATTTTCCATTATTTGAAGACATGTTAGTAAATTTCCATTTAAACTAAACGTAATTGAACCTGGAAAAATAATAAAACGGTTTTTCTTCTGACAGACTTTTGTAATAAGCGAGACTGACATATCAAACTGCAATTCAATGAAACAAGAAGGAATAGATAGAAAAAAAAATCAACAAGTGTTTTACTTTGTATTTGTATTTTCAGTTTAATTTTTTTTTTTACTTCCAGTTGAAAATTTTGACTCAATTGTGAATACTGTGTTATACGCGGTGCCACCAGGTTTGCTAACACCCTGGCATAAATATGTATTTGCGTGTTTGCCTGTGTATGGTATAAAAATTTGATGAATGAGATAAAAATTGAATATGTATTATTTTGATTTCAAGTTGTTTTTTTATTTTAGGATGCATTTTGGTTGGTGCTGTTAAAGCTTTCAGACCAGAAGGTTGTTACTTTTTTTTAAATTTGTCAGCGTTTATAAAATCAAACTCCTTATTGTACTAGAATGGATGGTTATATATAGTAAACATTTAAATAAAAACCAGGTATGTATATAAAAAGTTTGGATTATCTCAATCAAAAATGCAGAACTATTTAGTCCAGTTTTCATTACTGGGTGAATTAAAAATATCTGGAATGTCATATGTCGATAAACCAGAATATATTACATTTTGATAAGTTAAAAGAAGTATGGAGGTTTAATAATAAAACTAACCTGGTTTTGGTTTCATAGGGCAGAGATCTGTTGTCACCTTTATAACTAAAGCTATTAAAGTATTAAAGTAAATTTATGTGGCACAAGGCTTTTCTTGAAATTTGAAGGTATGTTCTTATGGTAATGCTAGTTTGGATTTTTTTTTGTTAACCTTTCTCTATAAAAATATTAAGGGAGATGCTCTAAAATTTATTTTTTTAGTTTTAAAACTTGAAAAAAAAATTTCTTCTACAGTGACTTATCCAGCATTTATTCAAGAACACTGGTTGTGTACTTCTTGCAAAACTTTCATCGTAATGAAAACAGCAACAAGCAACATAGTGTATCGTATTTTTTTGTAAAGACTGATCTTCTATATATATTGGTGAATTTAGAAGTGAAATTGTTAATTAAACCAAAGAACATCAATGGGCCGTAAAAAATTTTTAAAATCTCTCAACATTGCCTGCAAAAACACTACTCTTTAAAATATTATATCTTTTTATGGAATATTTAGTTTAAACCAGGTTTTAATGGCAGTGCTTTTATTAGGATAAGTTATGCAAGGTTCATTTGTTTTTCCTTTATTTTAAATTATAATAGTAATAATAATACTGTGTAGAGATTTATGCATCAATATTATTAATTTTAGAACGCGGGATCATTCATTATATATCTGTTTATTGAGTGTAAACAATTCAGTGTTTTGAGTCGAATGTATTTTTTTTGTAAAGGAAAGATTAAATTACTTATTTGTAAATTAATATTTTTTATTAAGCTAATTTTAGGATAGATATTAATTGCAAAGGTTTGTCAATGTCAATAACGTTGGGGTTCATTTATTATCTTGTTAATAACAATGCATTTCTTTAAAAATTAAATCAGATCAAGTTAAGTCCATAAAATCCTTTATGTTCAAGGCCACAGTAATTTTTATGTGAGTGTTTTTTTTTGTTGCTGTTAAGTGTTGTCAGGTTTCAGTGATTTACACTATGTTTTATGATGGCATTAGTGAGAAAGATTGCAAGTAGAAAAGGTCTGATCTTCAGATAAAATATTCAAGAAAGCCAGAATAGTTTTTCTTGACAATTGAGATAAAGGCATAATAAATGCTACGAGTTTAAAGGCTAGATTAAAAGAAGTGTGTGAACAGTTAACAGTTATTGATGAGGAGATGTTAAATAATTTAGTTTTATAAATTTTTTCTTAACATAGTCCGTAAAATTTTTTAGTTTAAATTCAATTTTATCAATTTTATTGCTTTTGTTGATTTGTTATCATTATATGTTTTTTATATCAATCTCTCAACACTCGTTGTTGGGTTTTGCCAATGATCCAGATTTTAAATTTTGACATTTTAAATAATGTTGCTGTTACGTAACTTCACTTCCGCGTGCTTTAGTTTTTTTCATGTGTTTCTAAGCATACTTTTCATGGTATTGTTTTATATATTAAGCATTTAATTGTTTCTTTGGATCTATTAACTGCAGTATGTTTTATTTCTCTATTTCTTGAATTTAAAAACAAAATAAAATTGCAGCATTCTTCTTAAGCTAGCTTTAATGTGAGTACAAAGATAGGTCAAGAAGTCTTGTTTATCTTTAGTCCTACAGGAAAAATGGTTTCCATCGAAAACAATATCATAAATTTAAATTATTTTATTAAAATAAATATATATAAATTATTTTTTATTAAAATTAATTTATTTAAATTTAATTCATAGTTTTGGTGTAGCAATTATAGTTTTCTCACAAAAATATTTTACTGTGAATTTTTGAATTTTAGGGAGGAAGTTCTTTGAAAGGCTTCCTGAATAAATATAAACCATAAAATCTAAATTGATATTCATGTTTTCTTTTTCTTTAGAGTGAATACAAAGAGCTAGAAAAATCTCAATTATTCAGCAGGATTTCAAATAATTTTGTTAGCTTGTTTTTAAGTGTTTCATTTGAAGATAAAGACACATTTTTTAAGGTGAAATATGTTACTTGTTGAATTATTTTGGGTATTGATTGTGTCAATATGAGTGGCATAACCCTAACTGTGTGTTGTGCTTATGGGATTATATAAATTTTTAAAGCACAATATTTTATTTTGTTAATGTAATATTTTAATTTTAATATTATATTTGATTTCATCTTAAATAATCTTTGCATAAAGGTATAAAAAACATTTGTAATAAAAAAATTTTGTAAAACATAATTTCACGTTTTTGTTAATTTATAAATGTTGGTTCCATGAATCAATGTTTTATGAAGTCAATTTTTTACAGAGAACGGTGAATCGCTGTCTGGCCGAGCAGTCAAGACATTGTTTTCAGACACCTATAAGTGCAAGGTTGAACCCAATGATTTTATTGCAAACTCAAATGCAAACTACGTACACCAGGTCTAAATCTGTTTGCTGTTTTGGAAATATAGCTTAGGCTATTTGTTGCCTCTCACGTTAAACGTATTAACAAATAGCTTTTGACCATATGGGTTTGTACAGAAGATGTACTGAATGTTAGCTTATTTTTAGGGCAGTTAGTTTCAGTACTATAAAGATGCAAAAAATTTCTTTTTATTCTTTACACTCTGAAAAATTAAATGTTTTGCTTTGTTAATTTTTTATTATTATTATTGTTCTTGAGGTATTAGGACTGTGAATCAAATTCCAATTTGATATCATCACAAATGACGGATAAGTTCTTAGCAAGAATTAAACTTTTTTTTCTTGTTCCTAGAATACTTTGAAAACTTGTGAAGTTTTAGACGGCTTAACTTGCAAATTTTTCATTTATATTTTGCAATTCGTTTTATTTCTTGTGTTTCATTAAAACAGTTGAGCATGTGAAGTATTAGATGAAAAATTTAAGATGAGTAATTTTGATTCATTTCCTAACACATAATTTTAAAAGGGCAAAGCTGCCAACGGGGTTGGAAAATTTGTTCCATACTCTGTCTTCCCTATGCTGAAAAATCGATCTCTTACCTTTAAAAATAAACACTTTTTCTGTGACATGTTTGATATCTGTGTTTGTTGTCTTTAGAAAAAATGTAATTAAATCTATTTGACATGTTTTTTTTTATACTATATTTCAATACTCATTCATACCTAAAACTTTTTCACTGCTAACCTTTAATTTATAAAAGGCTATCAGCTATGTGACTTCTAAAGAGTGTACAAAATCTGTTTTGTACATGTGTTATGCATTATCCATACATGCATTATTGTGCCTATAGAAGTCCAAACTTATATACAAACACCAGTGGCGTGTAAGTACACAATATAAACACACAGGTGTATACAGGAATACATGAAATCATATAGAAACACATAAACATTTATCAGCAACAAAACATACAGAGTAACAGATCTTCTACATGCTAATGTATTAGACAATGGTCTATGCATGGGTTAGCACGCCCATAGAAGTCCAAAATCATATAAAAACAACAATAACCTGTAAGTAAATAATATCAATGTACAGGCGTATACATGCATACGTGAAAGCATGTAGAAACATATATACATTTATGAGTAAAAACAATATTATTGCATAGATGTAATACAACAAATATTATCATCATATAAATATACCCAAAGATATCAATGCATAATAAATACATCTAAACTAAATTTTTATCCACTGGCATACGTCAACTATAACAAGCATAGCAATGGAGAGACAGGAGGCAACAATACATGGAGATACAAGTATGACATAAGACTGTGTGGTGGCTGCTAAAATGTGGAGAGACATATTACACAAACTATATAAAATTTTGTAAATAAGAATAATATAGAAACTTACTGGAAAAACTGTACATGTAAAACACAAAATACATGGTAAAAGTACTGAAAACTAAATATCTATGAAAGCACAATTGCTTATACTAAGAACTGTATTTTCGTTCTGCACCTGATTTCCAGTAATAATTTTTATGCTAAAATAAAGACTATAAAATATATAATTAGTTCATGCGAATGCTTTAAAGCACTCTTTAGTTCCAGCAATTATGAGATGCTTCCTCAAACATGATAACTCGATTATCAGATTAGTTGTTTGAAAACAAAGTAATTTGACCAATTGAAAACTTCCTTCTTTGATTACATTACTGAAATCTTTCAATAGATTTTTTTCATCGAGTGCCAACAGTCGTATTATTGAGGGCCGTAGATTTGTAATTGCTTTTCAGAAGGTCCGTATTTGTGTGTTGATCTTATGACAACAACAATACTTATGGCATAGAGTAAGCATTAACTTTTAATTACAGAAGTCATACTTTCTGTCTGTGGCTCATGAGAAACTGTTACTTAAATCTGAATAGATTAAAATAAATAGTTTTTTTGCAAGAGAATAAACATATTTTTCTGTTATTCCGTAGTGTATTAGGCAGAGCTTTAATAAAAAATGTAATCACTGGTTCTTAGAAGTATAATTGAATTGTAGGAAAAGTGCCTAAACCCTTATGCTTCAACACTGGATCATAAACAAGACTATATCAAGTGCTGAAATTATTTGGGGGTTTGTTTTATCTTTGGAGTAAATTTCCCAGTAAACAAATGTCTAATAAAACACATTTTCTCTGTAAGAAACTACTGTCAGTTTTGACGACTTTTTTTCGCTCTTGTTTTTAACGATTTAAGTTTTTACATTGTTTGATTTGTTATTCTGAGCAAAACCAAACAAACAAGATAGTCTCGATTATCTGGTCGCCTTTTAGGGCAAGGATTTGCACTGATATTAAATTATTGGTGCGTTTACAGAACCATCGAAAATACAAATTTAAAATGCAACACAAAAATTCTCTGTCACATATATTGGGCATTTTTATTACACAATCTCACTAAGACAGTAGCCAGAAGCAGCATTAGTTAATACTTCAGCATTAGCGCAGCTCTGGGAACTGACTTTTGAAAACAGAGAGACTTCGAGCAGACAATCTACAATTACTTATTTTCTTGGTAAATCGACCTGAATTTAAGATAAAATAATTTATTGCATACAAAGGTTTTTTCTGCTAATGGTTTTACGTGGGATAAATTTGATCGATGATCATATTCAATTGTTATTTGATTTAAATTTAGTTGAAGATTATGCCTTTTTTCATTTACTTTGAAGTTTATTCCATTCCAAGACATTTAGAACCATCAATTTTTAGAGGATATTCATTGTAATTATTTGGCATGTTGGCTATCTTGAAACTTTGATGACGCCTTAGTAATGTTCCATAAGTTCCGCTCAAATTTTGTCCTGTTTTAAGAAATGCTGCTCTGTATGATAGTATTTTTTTACAAGATTAATTTGACATGCTTGGTTTTGAAAAATTGACTAGGAAAAAGTCATGATATTTGAAATAATCTTATTTCTTATTTGAAAAGCCAATAGTCATTAAAATACTTTTTTTAGTTTTATCCAAACTGTTTGAGTCAGTCAATATATGCGGTATTCTGCACAGGCTACCCTTCATCTGCTAGCGTGTATACTAATGATTTTCGTGCTCAAATTGTAAAATTTGTTTTTGAATGGATAACAGGTTAGCTTGATGTTTTTATTTTCATCAATTTTTATTAGTTTATGATAAACTCTTCTTCATTCAATAAAATTTTTTTTAAGCTCTACTCTCTCAAAATAGTAAAGAAAGCCTGAAACACAAATAAATAACGTTTTGTAATTTTCTCTTATGAAGTATCGTAGAGCTTAACTTTTCATTTGTGGCTGGCTACATGTCTAAAATTCTTGTTCATAGGGCTAAATTTTGAGTCCATAAGGGTGTCAAATTGGGTTCAGAAATGAAAATTATTTAACTTTCCTAATAAATTATTCTTTGTTTATTCTGAAGTTTACAAAAATCTTTTAGAATTTTTCAGATTTTGATTAATTTTTATTTTTTAAAGATTTATTGACTCTGAACTTTATTTTTTTATAAACCTTAGCTCCTTAACTACAGAATTTCTTTATTTTGATCTTTAAATTTAGTACTTTTTGCCTTTAAGAACTTCTTGATTCTTGAACAATTTTTTTTCAATATTTAAAATTTAGATTTAGATATAATTATTTCTTCACTGGGTGGACACATGCTGGAATATTATATAGCAATCAGCATACGAGAAAGAAGCTCGTATTTGGCCTTACAAAATTTATTAATAAATATTATTAATAAATATTTATATTAATATAATTAGTATTATTCTACAAACTCATAAAAAACGTTATGAAAAAAAAAAATTTTTAAGCAAGATTCCAGAGAAACTTTTATTTGACGAGGTTAATAATGTGTAAAAACTTGGATAAAGAATAAAAATTATTTAAATCCTTCTTGGAATCAAATGACCAATCATCATCTGAAATGTTTTTTATGTCAATATCATGGAGGCTTCTATAAATAGCATCTTGACTCTCGGTAATTGACAGTTTAATTTTTTTGCACCTGGTTTTGTGTTTAAAGGGGTAATCATGGTTGTCTATTTGATTTGCACTTTTTCGAATTGTTCCATTAACTCTTTGGCGCCCAAGGGGGGTCGAATCGACCCCCCTAATCTTTACTGCGATTGCGGGCTCAATATATGGTATTTTCGGCTTAAATTTTGAATAAGCAGTCTTAAAGTATCAAATTTTCGTTTG
>JAUZNK010095511.1:0-12223 GCA_035046665.1 Euphysa ruthae
GAAAACATCAAGTAATACGAGTCTCTCAATACTAATAATTTTATTATAGAAATTTTCGTTGGATTTTAGATACCAACATCGTCCGCTATAAAATATAATTGTTATAAAAGTCGTTAAAAACATTGGCATCTTTGAATGATATAAATATATATATAAAAAAAAAATATATATATATATATATATACAGAATATTGTTCGTATAATATTACAGTTAAATTTAAATTTTTCGGTCTGTAACAGCTATTTTTTTTTTTGCGCTAGAGAACTGTTGTGCATATTTAGAAAATTTTTAGTTGTAGTTCATTACTTGAAATACTGTCAGAGGTACTGCTATTATTCAATTTTGTATACTTTATAATGTTTAATTTTTAGATTTTCCATGCTTATTAGTTCAGTTATTGGAAATTTCTCCATGGAAGAAAATGAATAACACAGGTATTTATTTGCCAATATCTTTTCTGAACACGGGTATTTATTTATCAAGATTATTTTCTGAACAGGGGTGTTTATTTACCAATATGTTTTCTGAATAAATTTAGTGAACGAGCGCCCCCACTGAAAGATCGGAAATCAAAATCAGAAATATATGGCAAGTTAGGAAAAAATATGACAAATTGATAATTATGTTCCACATTTATTTTAATACTATTTGACACAGGTTTTTTATGTACATTGAAAGCTCTTTGATAAAAACTATATCTTGAAATTTGAACTAAAATAGCTATTGATTGGAAATTTTTATGAAAGTGTGAAAACGAGCCAATTGTTAAGAAATGTTTAGTTTTTTTGCATTGGCATCTAAATATTTGTGATCGTTTTTGTTGACCAAAATCGTCAACATATTCCTAAAAACTATCAAAAATGAAATCCGTCATAAAATCTGAATTGTCGCCTCCCTATTTAAAAAGTGTTTGGAAGTACTTTTTAGAAATATATTCATTATTAGATCTAAAGTCAAATAAAAAGCTGACTGCAGCAAAGTTTTTAATCTTCAATTTTTTGGTTGCTTAGAAATTTAAATTTAAATTCAAAAAAGCGTTTTGTTTGCTTGGTTTTTTGTAAAGGGTGTGGATAAAATGACTTTCCCAATTTATCAGTGTTTTGTGAGTAACGAAGTCTTTCAAAATAAGTTTATTATTGATTACTAAATGTTATACTTAATGTTATTGTTAGATATCTTAAATTTTAGGAAAGTTAGAAGTATACAATGAAAACAAGTGGAGTTTGGTTCCAGATAATGAAAAACATATAATTTGCAAAATTGAGGGGCAGGTATTTTGATGTTTTGGAGCTAAAATAATGTTTCATGTCTATGCACATGATAAAAAACTTTAAAATGTCATCATTAATTACTTGAAGAATTGCATTGGCATGAAGCATGAAGTAATTTTATAGCTATCGGTGGAGCACTCTTTTTAGTAAATAAACTTCTCAAGTCACATTTCAAGGATCGGCAAAAATGCATACATCAAAATTTGTGCTCTAATTAAAATTTGAGAATTTCTGTTTTTAATTAATCAATAAATGAAACTGTATTTTGTGTCAAACATCAGATGTAGATAAAAAATGATAATTTCTATAAGTTTCAAATAAACAACAATTAAGTTAGAGAAAAATAGAGCAACTTAAATCTAATTTGATGAAAACTGTTTGGACAGACATATTAAAAATAGTATATAACTATAAGGAAGCTCAGTAAAATCAGCCTTAGTATGAGTTATTTATAAAGATAGAAAAAGATTATAGAAAAAAATTTGGTATAGTTGCAAAAAGAAAAAAAAAAAATGAAAAGTAACAGTTGATGCAAATGCAAATTTAAGTTATTGGGCATAGAAATAACAGAAATTATCTCACTAAAATTTAGGGAGAATATTCCATGATAGAATTCCCTGCCAGTTGAATACATATTTTGTAGTATTTTTAAGTGGCACAGTCAATTTGTTACATTACCTTAAAGTTCTTAATTTATTTTCAAAATTTTAATTAGAAGCAGCAAGTTCCTGGAATGTTGCTTCCATGCTCAATAGCAGTTTGAATGTTGGACTAAATTATAAAAAGATATAATATTGCTAATAGAAGATTGTATGCAACATAAAAAAATTCTTGGTCGAAAATGCATAAATAGCAATGCTCTATTTTGAAAAGAGAATAACTAGGAAAGATGAATATATTTTAATCAGCCAAGATTTTTTAACAAATTAACCTTAGAGCAACTAACAACTTAAGCAACTAACATTACCTAAGAAGTAATGTCACGCCAAGTCGTTTCATAGTAATTTATTTCAACAGCAGCAAAGGAGGTCTATATTATACAAATATTTAAAAAATAAACTGGTGATCTAACCTATGAATTCATGTAGTTAGATGTGGTCAAACAGTATAGTAGGGTTATAATGCACAAAGAGATTAAAGCGAACAATTGCAACATGTTATTGCATATGTGATATCATAAAAAATGTAGTAGTGTTAAAATTGCAGTAGCTTCGAAATAGACAGTTGCTTTTTTGCACTCTTGAAAACTTTTAAAATCATTTCATTTTTTTCTTTTTTTTTCAATTAAAATATTTATATTAAAAAGGAAAGAAAGAAAATTATTTTTATTATTCTTTCATAAAACAATTTGAATAGTAACATGACTTGGAATCGAAAAAAGAACCGACGAAAAGAAAGCTAACCGTAAAAGATAACAAGTTTATGCTTCATCAACATTTAACAAGTAATTCTTTTAATATTGAAGAACTAGCCAACCAACACACATCCCTCTACTCCACCAACACACAGCTTACATCCCATACAATTAGAACTAATCTGATGTCAACAAGAATTCCTAGAATTTAAAAAGTATACGTTGCACCAAGTATTGTTAAAAAGTGCTCTATTTAGGAAAAAAAGGGTTAGAAAAGAATTTAATAACAAAATTATAGTTTTAAAAATACTTCAAGACAAAATTAAAAGTTTTGAAGATATTACAAATATAGCACGGAATGAAAGTAATAGCAAATGAAAACTTTTGGACACATGTAACTCGAGAAAAACAAAAAAATATATTTTGAAGAAATCAGAGACAAAAATACCAACACAAATGCCACATCAACAAGAGCAACTACACCAAAAAACAGAACCAACACCAAAAACAACAACAAAGCAGCTTTGCCTTAATCAATAAAAAATAGTACCGGGAAACTGGTACTGAAAATGGTAAAGAAAAATTTGTTTTTCAATTGTACTCAGGAGCAATGGCAATCACCTATTCGCTTACGTAGAACCAATACTGGAAGAAGAAAAACCTGATATCGATTTGATCCACATTGGAACGAGCCATATAAAGAAACGGAATGCCAAAAAAGAACTTTAAGAAATTACACAGGAAATTATATTGGAAAAAATTTTTTGAAAAGGGGGGTTTATCAGGTAATTTTATCTTCTCACATTTGTAGGAAATTTTTTAATCACAATATTTCATAAGATTAACAATTTTTTATTAACACTTTGTACCGATGAAGATTTATTTGTAACGGCAATATTAAAAGAGTTTTTGTGGAATGAAGATGGAATCCATTTGTTAGACTAAGGAACAGATTGATCAGCGAGAAATATTGTTTATAGTTTAAATTTGTTTCCGACTAATGGTTGAAACTCACAATAAAAGTAATGCAGAAGAGATATTGGATTTAAGGCGATACAGTGAAAACTGTAAAGGAAACCATTTAGAAAAAAAGAAGTATGGAAATAAGGACAAATTAGTTGTTGGTAGTTTGAATATTAACTCAATATCTACTGAGTTTGATTTATGGTATATGATATCATCAAACGTTTAATTAGTGTTGAAGTGAACTAACCCATATTTTAAAACTTATCGTAACCCTAAGGTATTATTTCATAGTAAGAAATATTGCATAACTGCCTAGTTTCATGTTGTACAAAAAGATTTTTAAGAAATTTTACTATCACTCTAAGGTATCATTGAATATTTTATTTAAAAAAATTCACTAATGCGTTTTAGTTTATTAGTGACTCGTATATGGAGATTAAAAAAAAATTTCTGTCACTTCAATGTATTATTGGGCAAAAGGTGAAATTATCAAATAGTGCAGTAATGTTGAAGTGTACAAGCAGATTTAAGAAAAGTTTACTACCAAAGGTATTATTGAATATTAACTAACATGCTTCCATGTACAAGCCTATTTCTGAAGGAGCTTGATGTAACCACAAGGTATTATTGGATATTACTTAGTATTAATTAACTTGTTAGGAATGGATTGTATAAACATATTTAAAAGGAACTTATTTTTACTATTAGGAGTTATTGTATGCATGGGAAATCATTAAATAATATAATTATGTTGAATTGTGAAGTATATAAGCTGATTTTTAAAGAAACTTACTTTACCATGAGGAGTTATTAAATGGTATTTGATATTGATTAAAATATAAGCAGTAAAGTGAGCTGACTATCACCATATGGTATTATTTAATAAAAAATCAAAGCATCAAACAGTATTACACATTACTCATTATCATAAAATATATATTAAACCTTTGTGCACTATAGAGAAAATTCTAATATATCAAATTCCAGTAGTTTAGAAAAAGGCGTATTATTATTATTATCAAATCTTTTGGTTTATACTGTGCCTTGAAAAAATTAAAAATAATCACTACTCAATTAATACATGCCTTACGCCAAAAGACACCTAGTTAATCTTTTGTTCCAGATATGCATGTTAATCAAAATAAAAATTCTATGTCATATTCGTCATCAAGTCATTCAGAATATTTTTATTATATCTAAATACCAGACCAGACTGATGATACCTAAATGGTTAACGACTGCCTTTACAGCAAACACTTCAAGGAAAACCAGTGCTTACTGTAAGACTTTTTTGTTTTAATATGACAAAAAGTGAAGAAGGCCTCATCATCAGTTGGAAAGTTTTTATGATCGGATGCTCTCCGCAAAATCAACTTACTTAAGGTAATATTAAAACAGTCGTTTTATTTTTGAACCATACTCTAGAAGATTTGCTAACCAAGGCTAAAGACTATTTTAAATGTGAGAAAATTTTCTATGCCAGACACAAACCTGATATTTATCAAATTTCAAGCATAGTGTGATTAAGTCAACTGTTATTTTAACAGTGTGGAGAAATCATGAAATATACTTGACACCCAATACAAAAACGGGATTATTATTTTACAAAATTTAATTTCTTTTTAGCAAGAGATCACCATACTTTGTTGATTTATATTTATTTTAATTCTGAAAATCATGTAAAATTTCAAATGATTTGTATGCACAACCAGAAAAAAAATAGTAGCTATAGTTGAAATTTTAAACTCCCAGGGAATAGTTCTACAGCTCAAAATCGCTGACTCTTGCAGCAGCTTCCACAAACATTTTATCACAACACTCGCAGAAAAATAAAGTTTAACATCTGTGAACAACATACAAAGGGAAAAAAAAAACAGAAAATATAAAAAATCAAAAAAATCAAAAAAAAGAAATCAATGGATTTCTAAATGGAACAAATAACTCGATGCTATTAAAATCTTCTTCTTATTAAGTACTGTGATATAGATTATCTTCTATCAAGTTTTGGTCTCAATAGACGTCAATTTAAAAACGTTATTGAAATATATATTTAATTATTTTTTAGATTTGGCTGACACTTTATCAACTACTAATGCACCCTGAATGTCAGCGCAAGTATGAATACAACACATACAGAAAATCACAACTTCTCAAGGTTTGTTTTTAAACAACCATTAAAGAAAGACCTTATACCATTTTACCACAATAGTGTAAAAAGTAAAGTTTAATTAAAGTTTGCATTTTTTATAAACAAAATAATAAGTTTGTTAATAATTGCAAATGTATTCATTAAACATTAATTACATTAAGCGTTGTTAAGAATTGTACTTAGTTGCTAAAATCTTTCTGAATTTTCCCTTTTAAAAAGTACTACTTATAAAAAGCGTAATTAAACTAAAAACCTAATCCACATAAGGATTCAGTTATGGACAGAATTGTGTATACACGATTTGTTGCTTTGTCTCTTCTATAAACACCAACGTATAAATCTCCTTGGCAGCCTGATATAACATTTATTCATTGATAGTACACTTTTTTGAAGATAATTTTGTTAATCTTCTTCATTATGGAAACACTAATTTTTACAGCATCAATATGAATGATAAGAATGCTAACAGTACTTCCACATATGTTAAAATCTCAAACCATTTTGTGGTGTTCTCTTTCAAATAATTTTTTATTTCTCTCATCTGGATATCTACTGTTGTATCATTAATATTGGTACTCTTATCATAGTTAGATTTTTTCTTAAATATAGAAAGAAATAATAACATAAAGGAAGGGTTGTAGATTCAGTTGTAATTTTATTGTTTATTGCTATTAGTTTTAGTCTTGTTTAATTGTGTTCCACACAAATAAAAGAAAAATTAAGAAAGAGATTTGTTACTTAACTAAATGCTTAAGGAAACATTTTAAAATCCATAAGTTTAAAAATGTTTTTTTATACTTAAATGGCATTAAAAAAAAATTTTTTTACTGAAGATTTTTCTTGATTCCTCATAAAGAAATAGTGTAGTTAAGAAACTCTGGATTATTTCTCGCACTGATTACTTTTCGCAGATGCAAAATTTTGGATATTTCCTTGTTCTTAGTTAATAAGTTAACAAAAATTTGGATTTTCTGAAAAAATATTTGATTTTTGTTGATATTTTTTGTGTTTACAATGACAAGAGCAATTTAATTCTGAAAAAGATTTAACACAATTCAATTTTTGAAATTGATTTTCCTTAGCTTGCCTATATTGTCTTTAAAGTCTTCTTTATTTTCTTGCTTCCAAAAATCCATGTTTTACATCAGTGATATTACAAAATAATCAACCATTTTTAATATCATGCATATGAAAATCTTTTTAGTTGATAGAATTTCAAAATTATAAACAAAAACTAGTTGCATTTGGTACTAGAGTGAGTGTTTTAGCTCTATTAAAAAGAGAAATTCCTTGGTTTATTTTTGGCTGGTGAGTTTCTCATCAAGTTGGCATTGAAAGACAATCTTGGTAAGACAGGCATTTAAATGATATTAAGAATATCTTTACCACCAACGACTGCAATGGAAGATTAGCAATAATTGTTTGCGAAGTCAGCCTCTGTGGTGGAGAGCTGGTAAAATTGGTGAAGTAAAAACAACACTCCGCGCACCTTACAGAAACATGTTTATAATTTGAACACCATACTTTTGAGTTGACCGTCTTGACGGTCAACTTGACCTTTGAGGCTTATCAAGTTATTTCAAGCGCTGATCACTTGAATGAATAATGATCTAAAATCAAAAGATGTTCTACAAAATATTCAATATATTCTTATTACAGCTACGCCGCTATATGAACGAAGTACTTCTTGATCAAATTTGCCATTTAAAAGACTTGCACAGATTTCTTGAGATGGTATCAGTTTCTGATCCCTCTGCCACTAAAAAAGACCTCATCATTGAACAAGTAAGTTTTATTGTCCCTCGCAAATATTTTGAAAATATATAAATAAACAAATTTATTTTAAATCTTTTAGGATTTCTCTGGAAAAATGGCTTTCTTTTTTCATTTTTTTTTTTTCTTTTATTATTTTGAGCTAAAGAATTATCTTAAAAGAATCTTAAACAGTTCAGCTGTGTTTTGCTGTTTTATAGTTGAAGTAGATAGAAAAAGAGAATACAGGAACCTAATCCTAGGATATGCAAAGGCTACCTTATCCATAAATCACTCAGATGATTTTTTAATATTGATTGAATATTGATTATGATACTCCCAATGATTCATATCAATGTATCATAATGTACAATAAAATTTAAAATTCACCAATATAAGATAACATCATTTGTCCAGGAATATCATTTTTTATAAGTTTTTAACAATTCCTTTGCTTCGCACATCTTTCTCTATGCTTTAAAGAAAATTTTTGGTAAACTTCATTCACCTAGTAAAAGTTATCCATTATAAATCCTTGAAAATTCCTTTGTCTTGCATAATATTTGCTATAAAACCAAAGCTAGCTTGTACTCTGAATAAACAGAAATGCCTTAGGCAATTTTTTAATTTATTTACATAAATTTGATATTTAAGTTTCATATCTTTTGTAGAGATAAGAAATTCACAGTCATTTATTTTAAATTATTTTAAAGAAACACTCATTTGATGAATTTTGAGTTTAAGAAACTGGTAAAAAGAATAAATCACTTTACATGGCTAGAAAATTTTGAAAGTATTTTGGAGGTTATAGGTGTATTATAAGAGAAAAAGCTAATAATAGAAACATCTTAAAACCGTACGAAAGAAAGTTTTGTTTTTTAAGTTTTTAAGGCAATGAAATTTATATTCAAGTAATAAACACATCAAAGCGAGCTCAAGAAGGAGAAAGCATCAAATTTTCAGAATCGTTTGATTATGCTGTCAATAAACAAAAATTTTAGAACAGAAAAGCTTTTTTTTTCCTAATTGGGTCAGCTCATTTACTGTTTTTTTCATTATGCATATTTGTTTTTATAGTCATGTAAATTCATTTAGTTTTTTTTCTTCAATCTCCTTAATTTTTACTATAATTGATTAGAATTATTTGTAGATAAATATACAAAATTTTAATTGGAGATTAATATAAGTGAATACAAAACTTGCCTGATGCAAGTTGCAAATAGCTGATAATAACTCATGTTTTGGTTGTCCAGTGTTTAACATCAATATTTTTCTTTCTCTTTTTTTTTTTTTCGTATTATAAGTGAGCAAGGGTATTATAGCAACTATTGTGATAAAGGGGTAGTCGAGGAGTTGTAAAGAATAATTTTCCAGTGGCAAATGACGATTGCAATGAATTTTTCCCTAAAGCTTATTATAAATATGAGTGACAAAGGAATTGCTAATAATTTTTTTAAAGCTTTTTGAATACTCCTATGAACATATGACAACACAATTTAATTGCTTTATTTTCTTGCACGTAATATTGTTTCGCTATAAAAAAACGAAACACATTTTACATTTGAAATAGTAGACAATTTTTATAGGTTTAAAATGTTTGGTATTCCAATATATATCTTTACCTTCCAAAAGTTTTTCTAATAACTAATGTCTTCCTGCTCATTTATTTGTCGGAATCCTGTCTGCTTCGTTGTTTGTGTACTTTTCAAGTTATTATCTGTCTATTGTCCATCTAACTATTTTATGTCTGTCTTCTGTCTACTTACTTACATAATCCTTGAATGCCTCCAATAGGCTTTTTTTTCTAGTTTATTTCTTCTCTCAAAGTTTTGAGAGAATAATATATTTGGAATAATATATTTCTCTTTTTTTTTTTTTATTCCTTGGTTTTGAGTTTTTAGGGCCAAATCAATCTGAGAATACTTGATTTTTTTTTTAGTTTTTCCATTTAAATTTATTTTTGAAAATCTATTAGGTGCCAGAGATTCGTAGTGGTATTGAGCAACAATTCACTGGTAGATGGGAAGAGATTGGAAAGTACCAGGCAAACAAATTTTACTCTATGAATGTACAACAATTAAAAGAACATGCTCAAAGGTATTATTACTCTGTGTTGTGTTTTTGTTTTAAGCTAATGCATAATGAGTATAATTTCAAGCTAAAAAAAATGTAAACGCCTGTAAATTCATGTTAAATAGGCTTTATTTTAGCTTTTTAAAATCATCTTTTTTTTTTCTTTTGTCTTTTAATGAAGTTAGAGTAATGTCAATATTAGTTAATTCATATGGCAGCCTACTGAAAACTCTGATGGTAGAAAATATTTCTTCTAATAATTTTCAAAATTGCTCTGCGCCTTTTCCCAAACTGAGGTGATCAGATTTAATTAGTTTTCTTGAGAAATTTCGATTTTACCTAAATTTTTTATCATGTAAAAATAAATCTTTTAATAATTATGATACCCTCGTTTATACCTACACTAAACGAAACCCATACTAAGCTCGACGAGGCCACAAAAAACGAATTGGTTGAGAAAAGGCACAAAGAAGCTTGCCATTCCTTCATAAAACAACTTGAGGCTGGAAGCTCACTTTAGAGATCAATCGCTTCAATTTGCCGCCAGCATATATTAACCCAACATCCAATGCACCAAGTTGGGTTTGCACTGAATATTAAATGTTTGTTTTCATTGTTGGGAGAGATTAAAATTTTTTAGTTTTTTATAAAAAAATATAATAAATATATAAAAAATATAAAATGGCAAAAAACATTAACAAACTTTAAATTTAAAGACTTCAGTCAAATTTATCATGTTGAATTACATGCTAATCAACCAGAAAAACAATGCATTCTTTATAAAATATACAAACAAACTTATGTACTAAATAAATAATAAAGTTACACTGCAAAAAAAATGTAAAACTCTTCCTATGATTACTCAGAAGAGAACCTTCTTGGGATTTTTGATGAAAAGGGGTTTTTATATTGATACAGTTAACCATCGCAGCGCTACCAGCACTCAACCTTGCGGAAATTGCTGGAGGAGTGAACAGCTTTTTCTTCTACATTGGTATTATCAAGAATACAAATGTAGGCATTTTCCAAGTCCTGCTCCTGCAAACCAATCCACTGGGCAATGTCAGACCTGGTGACATAATCGAATGGAAGACTAGTGGACCTGACTATGAAGCTCACCAATTGAAACACTCTCATTCCAATCAATCGAAGTGGATGTTAGAGACACACATGGCGGTAGCATAGACTTTAACAAATACAACCTAAGTTTTCAAATTGGTATTCGCAAAATGAAATGAGAGTCACAGTAAAGCTTACTGTTGATACAAAAAGTTGCCACTCCCTTTAAACAGGCGGAGCATTGCCTCATTATGTGTAAGGAGTACAGGCTTCTTTGGAAATTTTTTGGGAGGAATCAAGTGTTTGGCAGTCCCTCAAATGAAAAGCGTTGCCAAGGCTGCTTTGCCAATAGTTCAACAAACCACCTCAGCTGCTCTTACCACAAAGAGGTGGCTAAAAGTGAAATTAAAGGCCGCGGCTGAAACAGCAGCCACCAAGAAAATGAATCATGAATCTTGGACATGCTCAAGAGTGGTTTGACTCAGTCTGTCTACCACCAGACATCAATGAAATTATACTAGGGCACTGCACATTCTTTAGAAGTGGTTTGCTGAAGTTTGGCACAGGCTAGGCATCAAAGGTTACAGTTAAACCACCGCCGATCTGCAGGCACTTTCTGCACGGACTTGCTGGCACTATGCACAAAGGATGTGGGCTTCCGACCTGATAGAGCAAAAAATGATCTGCACTCCAAAGTCTTGTAAGACTTTAGGCTATATGGCCTATATTTTTGCATCCTTTACTTGAGCAGTGGTACTAATGGCTGAGCAATTGCACCAAGGACAGAAGTGGATGAAGCATTTATCGACCTTGGTCAGCTGATGCTCTTGCAAACTTCCTTTACCTTCAGTTTGCTTCTGTGTGTGCTGGAATACTAAGCTTACCATTAACCATGTCTTTGGCTATGTTTCAAGAGTAAATTTAGGGATGCTGGGGCCATTTTCAACACATAATCTTACTCGTGCTTGGCTCCTCGGCCTAGTGCTTCGAGGTGTTGACAGTGTTATTTTAGTGCGATTTTTGATTGAGGCATGTTAAATATATATCCTCATGCTTGCGATTTGCTTCATATAACATGCCTTTGGCTGAAGAGATTTACGCAAAATTGTTAGAGGTTGATTACAGCACCCACAGATATAAAATCCCCTGGCCTCATGCCCACACTATTACAAAAGTCGCTCAAAATTCTCTAGAGTTCTGGCACCAAGAACTGGAAGACAGCATTGTATTTTGCTTTGGTTCTCACCACTGGACGTGTGAATCTCCATTTAAACATTGCAGAACTACCCGAACTCACTCAATCTGTGTGTTCGAGATTTATCGGGCGACTCGAGTACATGGTTTCTTTAATTTTAATTGGCGATGATGGAAAAGAATCATAGAACCAAACATTTGTATAAAGAGCTTGATATTGTTCTCAAACAAGCTTACTATGGCCCTGGAGGGTTTCAAGACATTACTGCGCTCCATTCGAGACTACTAAAAGTAGCTGCTTCTATGGAGAGTGCCCAGTGGTGGTTATCTAACCAAGAGGTCAGGAGGTATATGCAAACATGGCCTCCTGAAGAGGTCTTTGCCCATTTTACAAAGAATCTACT
>JAUZNK010095522.1:0-12222 GCA_035046665.1 Euphysa ruthae
TATATATATAAGTCAAAAATGTTTTTATACTTAAGAGTTTATATATTTAAACTTAAAAATGTTATTAATTTCAGTGATAGATTACATTCAGTGACGCACTGATATTTTATTTTGTTTTTACCATATTTCGTACTTCTAAATTTTGACAGAACTAATTTATTGGCTTTACTACTTTGAGTATCTTTACTATAAAATAAGTCTTTTGAATTTGGTAGGCTAAGCGACAAAGAATCAAACGCTACAAATATATTTGAAACACGTACAAGATTGTTGAACTATGAAAAGAAACATCAGAACAAAATGGCATGAAGTTAATAATTCTTAATGAAGTATGATGAAGTAATAAAATCTTATTTAAATATTGACTGTCATTTTCGCCCTAAATCTAACAACAGTAACTCATCTGAGGTGAGAATAAAGCAAAGTAAGATTAACGAATGGTATTACTATTTACAACAGGAGGTATTTTAGAAAGCGTATCGTTTGATCTGTTTAGTTTTTTAATCAGTTCATCAGTATGTGATTTCCATGACAACTGCTCACCAATCAAAACTCCAAGATATTTTATACTAGTTGAAGGATGTAATTTTTTTCCATTTAACTTAATTTTCAAAGATTTGGAATCTACTAGTTTACTAGGTTTACGAAAAATTATAAATTCGGTTTTACTTATATTTAGAGAAATACGGTTGGCGTTAAGCCAGTTTGTGATACCCTTAAGATCATAATTTGTCTTTTTACACAAGATTTTAAGTGATGTACTAATCTATAAGAAGTTTGTGTCATAAGCAAAGTGATGCACAATAGAATTTTTAACAGAAAGGTTTAAATCATTAATATATTAAAAACAAACGGGTACCTAGGACTGAGCTTTGGGGAACCCCAACTTGAGTATAGTTAACTGAAGACTTAAAACCGTTAATTGATACAAATTGTTTACGGTTATGTAAGTAAGAGGAAATCCATTTTTTTGGAATGCTCCAGTTTCGCAACTAAGATAATATGATCTAAAGTGTCAAATGTTTTTTTAAATCAATAAAGTTACCGCAAGCGAAATTGTCATTATCGAGAGCGTCTCGATTAAAAACGCTCAAATAGTCATTTTAAGCTTGAAGGCAGCATAGTTTGAAATTTTCTTGGAAGCTATTTTTGGTTTCAAAATTGTTTAAAAGGCCATCAACGGAGTTTTTGGCCCAAATTTTTAAAGAAAATTTTTCATTATTCAAAAAAGAGTCATTAGACTCCTTTTAAATGTTGAGTGATATGGAATAAATTTTAAGCTATAATGTAGTATTGTTAAATATTCTGGTTCTCTAGTATTAGTACCTAGCAATCTTCTCTTAAAAAATTGTCAAATATTTTGTAAAAAGCATGACTATCTCTTGAAAATTAGTAAAAATGGTAAAGATTCCCTAGAAAGTGTCAAATCCTAAGAAAATATATCATTTTCGTTTTCATAGAACAGTTTTAATTTTTTTTTTAAAAAAACATTAAGTTATAAAAAAAATTATAATAAATTGACTGTAATAGCATATCAACATTATTATAGAAGTTTGATTTTCTTTTATTAGCCCAAAAGGAATGTATTTTTCCAAGGTTGTTCTGCTAAATCCTAAGGTTTTATTTTCTAATAAACTTAGTTTTAGGAATGAACTGTTTAAATCCTGACCCCTAATAACCATGTGTGTCAGAGTAGCTTTAATATCGGAATAACCGTCTGGTGCTATACGGGAAAATCTAGAGCATTGTTTTGATAACGATTACAGAGAGCCTTCCATTTGCTCGGAATTTTTGTGAAAATGAAATATATTTTTTTAATAATATACGGGACTAATGATTATTTGTTTTTATGGTAGCAAACAATAAATGTTGGCTGATTATATAGTCTTTAAGGAAATCCCATGGTAATTTCACTGCAATTATACCTTGGAAGAAAATTTGTTGAGAAAATATTTTTTTGGAATTAATTTATGCAATTGGAGATATTTGTGTGTTATGTCCTTTTTAAAAAACATTGATGCATGGCAATTTGTTGCTCAAGTGAAATTTTAGATGAGGTTTTGGTGATTGCAACTCTAATAATTTAATTTTTTTATGTGATGATATCGGTGTGCATGATAACGCTTGTCTTGTCACAAGGCCTGGTCTGGCATTGAGGAACCTCACAATTAACATATCTTTCAACTTTGCAATAAAATATGTTATATGCATTTTTTTCTGAAACCAAAAAATACTTTACCTGCAAAAATAAATGTAAAATAATTTCTTGTTGTGTTATCTGGTTTAGCAAAGAGTGTGTACGTTCGGTGGAGTCGATTCCTCCATCAGGGATCTGATGTTTTTTAGTGTTGACAATGTTTCATGGCTATAGAAGATGTATTTATGGTGTATTAAATTTTTAAATGCACTAAAAGTGGTTTGCTAGAATTATTTCTCTGTAAGAATAAATTTTGGATCACAGGTTTTTGGTCAGGCACACACTAACTTTTTTTAACCTTTTACCATTTAAAAGAAGTAGTTTAGAGGCTGAAATTTGATATGCATTCATGATGGACCTGGAAAACTTTGTCAGCACTCTAATCAAGCAGGTTGGACTTTTTATAAAATCTCTAAATTGCAAATTATAAAGGATTTTTCCATTGCTAAGCACAAAAACAAAAATTTACAGCTTAAAGTTCATAAAAATAAATAGTAGTATTTCTCCTTGAAAACAATCACAGCATTTGATAAAATTTAATATTTACACAAGACTTCCAGGTTTCAATTGGATGAAATTTTATAGAATCAACTTTTTAATTATTTTTTTCTGTTAGTAAAGCTAAGCATTTCCTGTGTTAAAAATGACTTTCTTAAGCAGTATGTTCTCATTTTGAATGGTGTTTATATTTTCAGTGAAATTTTTTCACATAAGTCTTAAATAGGAAAGCTTGTATTAATACTTTGTCATTCGGCAATCTCTGAAGTGTGTTTATTTTTAATACAAAGGCAACTAAGTTGTATTTTAAACTCATCTATGCCATCTTGGAAATATAAAATTTAAGGTATATAAGTAATAATTTTTTTTTTTCTTTTTTTTATTAATAGCATTTTGCTTATATTTACTACAGTTTTTCAGTGTAGTCTGTTGTTAGAGGGACATCTAAAAAAAGGCTGGCAATTTTTAGAGAGTTTTCCATGAGCTGCTGTAACCTCAGTAATACATTTTTGTGGTTTTTTTTTTTTTTTTTTTTTTTATTGAAAAAAATTGGAATTTTTGACTTTTGGATCACTAGCTGGTGTAAAGATATTCTAGGGCATCTATGACAATGTATGTCTTACTGTGCTTCATTTAAATGTTTACAATAAAGTATGCTGAGCTCAGCATGTTAAGAAAATATCCAGATTTATCTCATTCCAATGGATAGATCAATTTTTATGCAACCTTTATTGTTTTAATGGCATTTATTTGGATTAAATTTTGTTTATCTATTTTGTTATTATAGAAGTTCAACTTTAATTATCATAAAAATTGAATTAAAACAGCTAAAAATTTCCAAAGTAAATTGCAACATATTTTTTTTTTAATGGCAATGGATTGCTGATAGAAAAAATTGCATGTTGGGCCTGCATTATGCTCCCAAGAGAGAATAGGTTTTCATTGAAATTGCATGTTGGGCCTGCATTATGCTCCGAAGAGAGAATAGGTTTTCATTAAAAGAAAATAATAATACGCATTAAAAATTAAATGATTTTCAACATGGAAATTTTGTTTAAAATGCATTATTTTCTTTTTTATATTGGAAAAATAGAAGTGGGTAGGGTTGGACAGTAGAAACTCAATCATGATAAGAAAACAGTAGCCAAATAAGTCCTTTAAGTCTCTATGCTAAGGGATGGAAAGGATAACTTGTATACAAACTCTTAAAGGGGCATTTAGTTTCAAC
Organism: Euphysa ruthae; assembly: GCA_035046665.1. Classification (NCBI taxonomy): domain Eukaryota; kingdom Metazoa; phylum Cnidaria; class Hydrozoa; order Anthoathecata; family Corymorphidae; genus Euphysa; species Euphysa ruthae. Next base: position 3,924 of record JAUZNK010095522.1, read on the forward strand.
TCTTTTTAATTTGAAAAAAAAAAATCGTTTTTGCAGAAAGGTTCCTTTTTATTTCTTTTATAAAGAAAATTGACATTAAAATGAATCAAATTATTAGTATTAACTGTGGGTAATTTATTAAAGCAGTTGGGTGCATATCTTGTATTAGATATTGGGTTTTTACATATTATGTTATTATAAATAAAAGTGCTATTCAGAATTGTTATGAAGTTTTTAAAATATTTCCAATGTTTTTTGTAGTTTATACTATAGAATACATTATAATACTATGGAATGGAACGTACAATGAAAGCCTTATATATTTAAAATTAAAGATTCACACAGAATGTAATATACAAGGAAATACATGCAAAGTCAATAATTTTGAAATTAACAGTAAGTCAAGACTAAATCAGCTTGATGTGTTAAAATTTAAAAATGCGACATTGTCATCCCAAAAATCGATTATCATTGATCAAAGAAATTGATTTAGACGATGCCGCTATTCAGGAAGAGCTAGAAAAGCTACTAAAGGAGATACGTGCTGAGATACGTTATGCTGAGTCATGTTCTGAGTTTGGAGGATATTTTATTTCTGATATGTGGAAGCTAAATAATACTGAAGAGCTGCACTATAAATCACTTTATCCAAGGACTCCTGGGGGGAGGTCTCTCACTCCAAAATCTCTTCGATCAGAACAATTTCCTGAAAATATATTGGACGGATTAGATCAAGGTTATTTTCGCATTTATATTTGAAGTATTAAGAAACAGTAATCATCCAATGAAAGGTTTTGAGTTACAAAAGTTTCAAAAGTTTCAAGTTATAGAAATCGTCTGTTAATTTTCTGATAGCATAGCGAAGCAATAAATGGTTTTACTCTCGCTTGAGGATTATTAAATATCATACTGTTCCTTATTTTAAAGCCAGAAACTCGTGAGAGTAATGTTTCACTGTGATATTTGTTCTTATATTTTAGTTTTAATTTTTAGTTGATAATTTTTTAGGATAAGAATTTTTAGATCAAGTTAAGTTTGACTCCAAAGTATAAGGACATTTTGTTAACTTCCAAGTAAGTCTTTTCAAATTTAGGTTTCAGTGATACTATCAAAGATTTCTGTAACTCTTACTCAAAATATTAGTTAGAAGACCTCTTCCTACAATTTCTGTCTAGTTTGTTGTTTTTGAGCATATCTAATAAAAAATTTCTAAATTACAGAAAATTGGTTTTTCTGTTTGAACAGGTAAATTTACACATTATGAAACATCGATAATAAATTGACTAACAAACTATATTGCTATTTACACGTATGCTATTCACAGGTATGTATCTGAAAATTTCCATTAGAATTTTTCTGTAATCAAATGACAAGGCCTTCATAAACTATCTCTTTTAAAACTAGCTTCTATACGTTTTTAATTCTAGTTATAGACTCGAATGAAAGCGTCAACTGTTTGAATGATGATATAGGAAAAACAAAGTTGTGGAAGACTTTAGAAGTATTACTTGCTGATACTGTTGGGACGAGGTGCTTTATGGTAAGATTTTCAAATAGTTATTTTTTAGGTAACTTGTTTTACTTTTAGCATTTTGTGACAACAAGGATCCTATGGATTCACCTTTTGTCACTTTTTTTATCCTAACAGTTGTTTTCTCAGAAGTGGTTATATTTCAGGTTTTTTAAGTTATCACAGATTCTCTGAAAAATAATGATTTTATTGTGCTAAAATGTTTTTAAAAAAAGAGGGGTTTATTTCAAAAAAAAAAAAAAAAATTGGTATTTATTAGAAAATATATGTAGTTTTTAAATGAATATAGATATTTAAAATCATTTATGTTTTATAATTGGCAGAGATATCTAAAAGTTATTGTTATTTTTTTTATTTATTTTTTTTTTTTTTTGCAATTTTGCAATTTAACTCTGAAATTCTGAAAAAAAATTATTTATGAAAACGACTTGGAAAATTTAAAAAGAATTATTTGCATTATTATTTCCATATACATGACATAAAATAACTTTAACCTGATTTTTAGGTATAAGTGAATTCACTAAGGCTCAATGTACTACAAGGGACGAAAGTTCCAAATATATTGTGTATATTGTAATAATAATTTTTCAAAGGAGTTCTTGAAGAAAGAATTCAGTGAAGAAAACCTCATGTTTTGGTTGGCTTGTGAGGACTTCAAAAAACTTACTGATATTGAGAAGGTAAGAATTATTATAGTGGCTTCACTATTTGTAAGTCTTACCAGCAAATTGTTCATGTGTATGATGCGGAATTATCTGATTAAAAATATTATATTTTATGACTTGAGTTATAATAAAGATTTAATATGTTAGCTATAAACTAAATACATTGACAGAAAACCTTGTGGTCTGTTTCACAGTTCATTGGTCCTATTGTGAACTAAATCAGTAGTTGAAATGTGAAAAATATTTGAAATAAAAAACTGTTTTGATACTTCATTTTTAAAAATTTAAGAACTATGCTTCTTATTCTATTGTTCATCATAAAGTAATTTACAAAAGAAATATTCCTAATGTTTTGATTACTCTTTAAGATGCATGATTCAATGTATCTAGTAGTTGGTTTTTCCTGGATCTAGATTTCTATGGTGATACAATTGGAAACATCTACAAGAAATCGGAAAAGTGGCCACTGCAACTTTTTATACCTCAAATTTACCATATAAGCAGCAATATTTTGGTCCATGCAGACAACTCCACTCATTGACTTCTTGTATACGTTGATGATATTCGGTTGTGGAAAATCAATCCTCTTCTTCTTCTGACAATACTTTTTAACTCTTTGCATTGGTTCTTTCCCTGCAAATATACATATGGCATTAATAACTTTGCTATCTTTCCATCTTACAGCTGCGATATTTGAAGAAGTAGCAGTTACAATGTCATTAGAACCACGATCTTCTTTTACGATTTTAGCAATATCCCTTAAGGCTGCATTTTCTATTTGATTTACTCTGGTCTTTGCTTTGTGGCCATTCTATTTGATTTCAAGTGTCTCAATAAAGCTGAAGTTTATCCATTATTGTATGGTAGATTGAATTTTTAACTTGTGGTGGTTCGTTAACCAAATGTGCTTCAGCAGATGCACCTATACCTAGTCCAATGTCAACATGTTCATTCATTATTTTATTTTTTCCAGCATAAAGACGAAATTTAATGCAATAGGTTACCGACAATTTATATCCAAGTTTTAATTGTTTTCCTTGAATATAATGCTTGGCTTCATGTCTTCTAAAGTGGGGTACTATTGACTCATTGACGCTAACATGCTGTGTAGACTGATAGTTTAATAAACATTGCTGATTTGTAGAGTCGAATAAAGGACGCACTTTTGCAAAATTCTCAGTTTGTTTAAACTTATTGGTGTCATTTTTCAGCAAGTATTTTTTACATTCTTCAAATTAATTTTAAATTATGTCTTCTCTTCTCTCGCAGTACATTTGCTGTCTCGAAACCTCAACATATCGACTAACGAAGAGAATGGCAATAAATGATTTTAGTTTGCTCGATGTCATTGCAAAACTGTGGTCGGTCACCTTTTAGTTTGTGGACTTTAAACAAACCCTTTCCATTTCAGTGTTTGTTAGAAAAACTTCAAATATTTCATGTAGAGGTAAGTGCTTGTCAATGACAGGCTTTGGTTCGTTCAGTTGTGTTAATTGGTTTTTCTACTTGCATCTTCAAGCTGCTGACATATGAATCTGCGAATAAAACCAAGATAGTGATAAGGGGTAAAGTATGATATTTAACCGGAAATCATTTGTTTGTTGTATGCTGCTTCAAATGTAAAAACTGTAACAACTTATGATAAAGTAGAAATCCCTTTTTCTAGTGTTTTTTTTAGTTAAAAGTAAGAAGTTGGATGGAGTTATCTTTTGAAATTTTTGTTAATCTTTGTTTTTCTTGCCAAGATGATTTGTAACAAGTTTGACCTGTTATTTTGTCATCTTTATCTAAATTTCCAAGAGATATATTTCCTACTACAAGTCTTTTTAAATCAACTTGCACACTGGCTAAAATTTGATTTTTGCTCATGCTTCTTCGAGTCTAAAAGTTATATCTACAATTATTTGACACTTTATCAAAATTTTATTTATCAAATTTTAGCACAAATTCACTTTTGACGCATGTTGTAAAAGTAATTTTCTTGGCCGAAATTGTAAAAATGATAACAAACCCAAATGAGTATGGACTTGTCACTTTCATCCCTTATTATATCCAGCAGAGGAAATTTTTTTTTTTTTTTTTGTTGTCATTTCAAATTATATAAAGCTTTTGATTATATTCCTTTTGCAATCAAAAATCTTTATTTCACTTGACTACTAAAATTTAAATCAGATAAAAATATTTTATACCATTGTATATTCATGACGAGCACAAAAGATCACCTCATTAATTATTCATATAACATGCATTTATCAATTATTTTTGCTTAAGGTCAACCTGTTAACAACCTGTTCCCAAGTCATCTGTGGTCTACCCTTCCCGTGGTTCCCATCTTCATCTTTCCCTCTCGGTTTCTTAACCAAGTTGTTCATTCATTTATTTATTTAACGTTGGTAACGATTACATTGTTGTATATGAATATAATTATATATTAATAAACACTAATATAGACCAACAAATTTTTTAAATTTTTTTATATGTAAATTATAAAATAATTAACAATAAAACAAAAACACACAAAGAACTAATTAACGGCATATTGGACATGTACATGATTTGCAGATCCATGCCTTAATAGCTGATTTAAAATAAGGCAAAGATTTGCAGCTTTTGTAGCGTAGGGGAAGACTATTCCAAAGGAAACATGCTTTAAAAATAAGTGAATTTGTGCCATAACTAGATGTTCTTGCAGGTGGGAGATTCAAAATTAAATAATTTCTGAGAATGTATGGGACATCTTTTAAGGAAAAACTATCCCACATTAGTTCGGAATTTAGTTTGTTGACAGATTTGTTTCTGTCATTTTTGTTTCTGCAAAGTTACAAATTAGGAATCTTACAAAAAAGAACATATCATTTATAAATATATTAAAAAGAAGTGGGCTTAAACTAGAGCCTTGATGAACTCCTAGTGCGATGCTCAGCCACTCACTAAGCGTCAAACCTAATTTAACTCTTTGTTTCCTTGATTGGAAGTAGCTTTTTATAAACTTTTTTTAAAGAAACCGTGTGCTACGAGTTTTGCTAGCAGAAGATTATGTGGAATACAGTCATATGCTTTTGACAAGTCCATTAAAATGATCCCTATAATACCTTTCTTATCCAGGCAATTTTGCCACTTACTAATAAGGCGAAACAATGAAAACACTCATAGGACGGTAGTTCCCTTTCTCAAGATTATCTTCTTTTTTATGAATGGGAATTACATGTGCCCATTTAAGAATGTCTGGAAATATTACATTACTCAACGAAGTATTAATGCAATCAGCAATTATTGGACTGAGAGTGTGCTAAATTTTTTATAAGTGATAGTGGTATATCAACACTACCTTTTTTTTAACTTAATGATAACGTCATATACTTCTTTATGTTCTACATGAATAAAGTATAAGGATTGCCTTAATACTTAATACTTGAATGAGACTTGAAATCTGAATCTGACATCAAAGGGTTATGTTCCATATGAGGATCCCATGAACCAATATTTAAAGATTTCGTAATGTTGGCAAAGTAATTGTTAAATATCTCAACTATGCTCTTTTTGTCAGAAATAACATCACCATTTTCAAAAAGAAGTATTTGTTCTCTATTAATAATAGGTTTAGTGGATAAAAGTGGTTTACATGCCTCCCAAAACGACTTCTGTCCTACTTTTACGTTATAATTGCAAAAAAACAACATAATAACGATGGATTCTATAAGCTTCTAAATCGCATTGTTTGCCAGACTTGTTTGTGTGATTTTTTAATTGAGCTCGTTTCATGAGCTCTTGTTATTTTCCTAAAACTGAATTACTTTTAGACTGAACTGTGCAAATACAGTTGATTTCAGAAATAAAAACTTTCCAATTTTTGAGTACAATATTAATATTGTCATATTAAAAACCCAAAGATGGCCATTGTTTTAATGAAAATTTTTTTTTTGTGCCAAGAGATCGTCATGATTATTAAGTGTATTATTTTTAACTTTATTAATTGACTATTATTAATTATATACAAACTGTTTTGCTTGTTTTTAAAACAGATTTTAAACACTTTTTCTCAAAAAAATAATTTATGCTTCTATCAATATGTTAGAGATAATTATCCCTGATAATTTTTACGTTTGTAAGTTTTGTAAAGTTTAATAAACAAAATTTAAGTGATATACTTTAATATTGTTTTTTAGTTCATCAGAAATGCTTGAGGTCCATTGGTCATGAATTGCTATGCTTGCTCTTCTTAAAATTTAATTTTTTTTCTGAATGACTATTTAAATTTGGAATTTTTTTTAGATGAGATCCCATGCAGAAGATATATTCTTAAACTATCTGTCTTTCAAAGGTCCTTTTCTTGTAAATGTAAATCAAATAGCTGTAAAAAAAGTTGAAGAACAGCTGAATAAACCTCACTCCACTATGTTCCAGTCACCACAAGAACAAGTTAGTGTTTCATATCTACCTGTTCTTAATTTAATTAGACGGATCCCTAGAAAAACCTACAGGATCCTCTAAATTTTCCATCAGTCAGGCTGCTCTTAAGGTTTTTTCTCTTGTTTGATATGAAGGTACGACGTACCTTTATTTTTGCAAAGAATGATCATTGTATATTTTGAATTTATTTCTTTTGAGTAAAAATGTGATAATTTAATAAAATGACCGTGTATTTCATTAAGTTGGTATTCTGTGTTTTTTTTTTTTTTTTTTTTTTTTCTTAAGATTCAGTTTTCAAGCAAAAAATCTACCAATATAATACCAAGGACCTATTAAAATTTTTTATCAAATTTAACTTTTACTCTTTAAAATAATTACAATATTTTGAATATTAATAATGGACTAAAAATTATTTTTTCTTTAAATTTGGGAAAATTCATCTATTGCTCAATTTATGTTAGAATATATGTTAGTATATTTTACTTTTCATGCCTTAGGTTTTCCTGTTAATGAAATTTGACAGCTATAACAGATTTTTGAAAAGTGATATATACAAGGAATGCACTATAGCTGAAATAAATGGGCGTCCTCTTCCTTTTGCAAATGAAGATAATGAAAATAAAAAGGTTTTTAGTTATTTGTATTTCTTAATTCTTAAAGAAATAGATACATAGATAGATAGATATATTATGAATTTGGGACACAGGACAAGGACAGACATACGCCATCTAAATTCTGCTATAATATGTTGCTCAAAATTAAATGATGGTTTCACCGTAAATGCAGTCATCAAGTGGGCTCGAACCACACTTTCTTACTACGGTCTCCATAGTTTGGTTCCTTAGACCATTGCGCCATGGATCCACAAAATTTGATACTTCTTTCTGATTATTATTGTATTTCAGCTATTTAAAGAAATCTGTTATTTCCAGACCCCAAGACATTAAATATGATGCAAAATCGGCTTTTTTCAATTCTTAAGTATTTTTTTTAGATTCTGTGAAATTTTGTACAATGTTCGAAAGTATTGATCAAGAAAATTTCAGAAATTATTTTCTAAAATTTCATTTCATAAATTTTCATGTTAGCCATTTGAAAAAACATTGTCAGGCTCAAAGCTGGTCCGATTTTGGCATGAGGTTGATTTTATCTACACTGAAGATTTTTTAGATTTAGTTAAATTTTATTTTGTGGCTCCCCAACTCGAGGAGATTCCATCTTGTTATGCTCAATGATGTAATGATGTAATTTATTGAAGTTAATTTTCCCTATGAATAAATTTAATATCACTTAATTAAGAACGAAGAATAATTTTTCTACTAAGTAAATAGAACAAGGGCTTTATTCTGCGCAAGACATAAAAATGTTTAGGTATCCCTGTAAATAAGTAAAATTTCACTGCCATTATTGTATGTCATGACCAAAATAATATTTTATTTCTCAAGTGTATTTGAATTATTTTTGCAGGGCAATTAAAAGTTTAGTGAGGTCTGTTGTTTCTGAAGCAATATTGTAACTGATTATGATATCCTTTTTACAGCATATTTCTTCAAAAAATTCTGAAAAAGAGGTAAAGAAACCTAACGTGCTCAACATCTTCAATAAAAAAGGTACTATGAATTTATTTTTCAGGCAAAAGGTATGGCAGCCCAAATATGTTTTTTTTTTTTTTTTTAAAGAAGAGGGGAAGTATGGCAGCCCAAACATGAATATG
>JAUZNK010095533.1:0-12222 GCA_035046665.1 Euphysa ruthae
TAAAAAACGTTACAAAAATAGAAGACAATACAATGCGATGAAGGGGCTTATTACTGGGGCGTCAAATGAATCTAATCATCCTACAGTTATACAAATTTTTAAAACTCGGGCTGACAGAAATAATAGAAAAAAAAGCAGGAACAAAATCCTGAATTTAAGATAATCTAGAAAGTGATAATGGTAGTTACAATAATCGCTTTATTTCATAGCGGTTTTTAAGCTTGTGTTTTTATATAGAAATATAAGATTAGAATTAATTTTATTTAAAAAATAATAACAATCAGGATTTGGTCTAATATACAACCCAGATTTGACTGTGTTTTATTACTCAGTATATGCGCCCCTATAATTTATATCCAAAGGATCGGCTTTTTTTAAACTTTGTCTTTGATGAAATATGTATGCATTTAGTCTTATCCTCTCCGAAGTGCAAGCTTCGTTTGTTCTAAACAAAATGATTCTGCTCAAAACAATTTTTGTTTCATTTGCATTCTTATGCTAGAAGATTAAACAAATATCACCTAACCCTAACCCTAACCCTAACCTGTGCAGAGAAGCAATCAACATTCTATTGCTTGCTTCATGTAATTGATAAAAAGCAAAAACAAAAATAGATTCAAGATTGATTCATGTGAGACCCCGTGTTTCATTATTTCCTCTTTAAAATGTTCATCATCGATTTCATTAAAATTTCTCTCTGAGAGAAAGTATTATAACCAGTTACGGTTAGGGCTAGGCTAACCCCAGCTTCCTTTAAGTAAGAATTGTATTAAGAGGATGTTTCCTTTGATATTTTTCAATGATTTAAAAAAATCATCAGTACTGCTTATATTTTCGGAGAGCTTATTTGAGTAAATTTTTTAAACTTCACAGTTTCTAGAGCACCGTTAGAAACAGCTGCACGTTAAATTTCTGCATTAGTTTTTACTCTTTTAAGTTTTTTAAAATACCATGTTTTAGATTTATTTCTAACATTTTTTAAACTAATTTTTGAAGACTTTATTTTAATATAGTTGTTTTGAAGGGTGCATTGAAGGGTGTAATGAAGGGTGTAATGACACCAATATTTTCTTTTAATCTGTATTAAGATACTGTAAAAGCCAGATTAACATCATTAAAGTTATCAAGTTCGTAAAATTTTATTTCGTGTTTCTTCTTCTTGTAACCAGAGTGACAGTTAACAATAACACATTTGTTAACTATATTTACATTCTATTCTAACCTATTCTATTAAATTCTACTCTATTCTGTTTACCATTTTAAATTCTAAGCATAACTCAGCAAAAAAGTGAGTTTTTCCGATAGTACAATAGAATTTGTAAATCAAATCAAATAATGATTTTAGCTGATCGAGACAAAAAAAAATTTTCCAGCAAATCCTGCTCTGACATATAAAAATATCATTTACGGAAATATTATTTGAGATTATTCACGGAAAAAAAACTGACCTTTTATTTTTTTGACCTCTCACACCAACAAACCCGGCCATGATATAAAAACGGCCATGCTCCGACCAAGATGTGCCTTCTGGGTTTTCCGTCCAATGGCCATAAACCAACTAAAGTCCAACTGTTACAACAAATGCTTTTTGTGTAATACACATATATTTTGTGTAATAGAACATGATGTACTGTTGGTTTATATGTTATTGGAGAAGTATATCAATAAAAAAAAAGAAGCCAAATACATTTCTCTGCTTTTCACGAAGTTTGCGATTTTTGCTAGAACATTTTAGGGCATGGTTTGTCCAGTAGTTGTTCTCCCGGTCAGTTGCTCTTCGTCTAATTGGAAAATTGCTTCGCCACATGAAATTAAACCACCTTGACTCGCATAAAAATCGTTATGCTCAGTAGCAAGTTGCTGTGAGCAAACAGTTATTATCAATTTACACGGAACTTGGCGATTTTTCACACACGCATCGGCAATTTTCTCTAATAGTTCTTCTTCAAGGTTTGCAAGAACTGGTTTCTTCCCTCCACCAGACAATCTTCTCATTTTGCTTTGAGAGGAACAGGAAGATTTTTCTCTGATTTCAGGCGATTTCTTTCTCCATTGCTGAACCAGGCTTTCATTGATAATGGACTTTCTACCAGAATATCTGTCGCTATTTTCTCCATGATATTTAACCACACTTTGCTTGAGTTTTCCTTTTCTCTGCCACAGCTGTTCGTATTTTATGTCACAATCTATACGAATATTTGCATTTTGTTTCGTATTTTTTTCCATTCTACTTGCAGTACAATGGCTCCTTATGAATGAAAACAAAATTCTGTTACTAGAGTTTGATAGAAGCGGCCCTTGAATATAAGCGATCCTCAAATATAAACAGCAACTTTTTATTAGGAAAAAAAAAAAAATACCGCTGCTACTGAAAACACGATATTTATTATGCTATCAATGTAACAACAACTTAAAACCGTTCTCGAATAAATACATAATGTATTAACAACTTAAAACCGTTCTCGAATAAATACATAATATTGACGAATCTTTTAGATGAATTCATCTAATCTTGAAGGAGTTGATTTTATAAATCCTTGGTACGGATATAATAAAATTTATTTATATTCTACATGACATATTTATATAAATACTTCATGCTCAATTTCCTTTTTGAACTGAGAACATTGGATTAAAACCTAAATCGAGTTTTAAAAATCTCATGATATTGAGCAGGGTTGTGATTTCGCATAAAAGAGCAATGGGCTTACGTTTCATCCTATGGTATTTTACCTGTTGAACCTTGGGAGTGCTATATTCACATTTTGTTGATTACCTTATGAATGTTCATCTTGTTGCTTGATACGTTTTTTTTTTTCGTATATTCTATTGTGGTCAAATCTGTTTGAATAAAATAGTTCAAACATGACAGATATGATTCTGTGGAATAACAACTATTTCAAAACTCACATTGAAGGTTTCATCAAAATTTTTCTTTCTAAGTATTGGCCTGTAGTTTTTCCTTGAAAAGTAGAGGCTTTTGGGACCAGAATCCAACAAAATATTAAATGCAAACTATTTGAAATTGATCTTGAAGTTTTAAGACCATCTACCAAAAAAAGCCAGTCGCGGTTTTTTATTACATTGAAAGGTTTTGGTTGCTAAACTAAATATTTCATTGAAGTGAGAGTTCTCTAAACTTTTCAAAGCTCGATCTTAATAAGACTTGATTTTCGTTGGTAAATTTCCCTTCTAAAGTTCAGGACCGGCGTCCTATTGGTTGATTTCTTTTAGGAAAAGATCACATTATATAATAAACGTCTTGCAAAAATAGTGTAAATCTCTTTAACATCCGAAAAAAAATAAAAACTGCGAATACAGACGACTTGCAAAAGTTTGAAAAATTAAAGCCTTATAAACAATGATGTAGGAAATTTTGGGTGATTACCACACTCATAACAAGATTTAATGGTACAACAAAACCAATATTTAGGGGATTTCCCATAAAAATATCTTGAGTATCACACATACCTATATTTAGAGTAACACCAATAAAGGGCAGCGTCCATTTCTCAGTAATAAACCTTTAAGCTTTGCTTTAACTTTGCCTTCTAATTTTACCATATCACAGAGAAGGAATAATGAAACATGATGAAGAACGATGAATAATGATGAATCGAAATATTTAAAAACTGGAAAATCGTTATTTATCAGAATTGAAAAAATTCTCTTCCAAGATGATTGATTTCATAGCAAGAAAATAAATTCTGTAATACTCTAAAGATACCTGTTAAATTCGAACTTGGAGCGCAGCAAATGATGAACAATGTTATGATGAGAGAATACTTTTTGAATATATAGTAACAAGCTTGCAATCTTTTTCATTCAGAGTAAGGAATGAGAAATGAATTTTCTGCACAGCGTCCTTGTTGCGTTGCTTGGCAAAATCGTGTTTTAATAAATATTAATTTTCATGAATTTAAAAAAAATTACAGTCACTTTCTTGATAAATTTGAATCATGAAAAAACTTTTTATAACATGATTAAACAAATCCATTGGTTGATGCTTGAGTTCACGGGAAACATTCAGAAATGTCTTACGGGAAATATTCAAAAATATCTCATGGGAAACATTCAGAAACTTGTCATAAGAAACATTTAGAAATATCTCTTGCGATGTTTGGATAATCTCGTGAGGTTTTTTAATAGGAATATATTTTGCTTAAATATCCTTTTATCTTCACTTTTCGTAAATGAACCTTTATCATCGGAGCTATACATAAAACAAGGTTCTTAAATGAGCCTTTATCTATTGCAATGTTCGTTAGTTATATTACAATGTCAAAGGATTTTATATTGTTGAAGCTTTCTGATACTCGTCTCTTTTATCTCATTTGGCAACAATGCAAAAAAAATTATCTTTAGTAAGAAAGGTTATTTTTTGCTGAATTAGCAGATTTTTGAGACGAAATTTGGATCAAATTTCGAGCCAAAATTCGTACTTAAATTCATGCCTAAATTCGTGCCTAAATTTGTGCCTATTTTTTCATATTTTTCCTCGCCTTCTCATTTCTTTATTAATAAAGAAATTGTTTGTTTATTGATTAATTATTAATTCTTTATTAATAATAATAATAATAATAATAATACTTGGATAGTAGAGAATAATTAAATCGGGACAATATTTACGAAATAAAAATTAATTTTAATATTTTCCACAGGGAATTTTATTCAAATGTCAAAAAAAAGAATTATTAAAATGCATTCGAATGGTCTTAAACTTCTATAATATTTTGCTTCCTGTCTTGAAACAAAGGCGTTAACAGTAAAAGGTCAATTTAAGTTTAATTTTAAATTGAAATATATTTTAAAATATATTTAAAAATTATTTTAAAAATAATTGTTCTTTCTCACTTTACAATATTGAAATCGCTAATCAAAGTTCTCTCGTGAAGTGAGTTTAAATCTTGTGCGTTATTACATCAATAGATGAAAGGTATTAATAGAATCCCTAAACATTGGTAATTAGCATAAATCAACTATTCAATCAATCAATCATTTGAGAATCATTAAAAAAGAGACTAATATTCCTTCTACCATCATCCGGCGCCATATTTAAATTGAAAAAGTTATTACTAAAATGGAAATTTTAAGAATCTCATTCATTTTGTTAATTTAATACCCAGAAAAAGTAACTTCAAAAAGCTAACGAGACCTCAGGTTCAAAGGTCATCATAATAGTAATGCGAATCATTGCCCTCAATTTTCAATGACGCGAACTTTTGTATCCTTCTGGTGAGTGCGGTTAGACGATCTTTTGGCGAGCACAGTTTGATGATTTTCTAGAGAGTACGGTTAAATTATCAACTAGCGAGTGCAGTCAGATAGTCTTCTGATAAGTAACGGTGAAAAAATTTTCTGGCGAGTATGGTTAAAGGATTTTCTGGTGTGTACAGTTTGATGATCTTCTGGTGTGTGCAATTCGATTATCTTCTGGTGTGTACAGTTTGATGATCTTCTGGCGAATACAGTTAAAAGATATTTGAAAAGGTGAACAAAAATTTTTCTCTGTGTTGCTATTTTTGTTTGAGAAAAGCTGGATTGGAAAACTATGATTATATATAATCGTAGTTATGGCGAGTTATGGCGAGTTATGGCGAGGGAGTGGATAAATCAAACTTTTGCTAGGTTTAAAACCGGAACTAAGAAAAAAAGTTATGGCATTATTATTCTTTTCTTCTCTATAGTTTAAAATGAACAAAAACAAATCACTAAGTGTTTTTTTTCCTGACCAATTCGAAAAGTAACTTACCGATTCGATATGTGACTGAGCCAAAGTGAGCTAACAATGTTCAAATATCTTTAATTGCTCTATTATGACATGATTCAGTTTTTTATGCTTTTGTCGCGAATTATCTGCATTAATAGTTTTGAATAAATTCCAATCTTAACATCATCAAATAGTTGTGTGTTGTCAAAATATGATTTGCTAATTACCGGACATAAAAATTGCGCACATTAATTACAAACATACGGTAAACAATACATATTAGGTGATAAACAAACCTAACTACCAGTAAAATAAAAATAATAGGTCAGGTAAAGGGAAATAATGCAAAAAAAAAAAAAAAAAAAGCGTTAAGTCAAATCTCCATGATGTTTTAAGAAAAAAGATAGATCCTTAAATGATTGAGAGATTAAAGACCTGGTCAAGCTGTTACCTGGCAGTAACATATGCACTAAATTCACATCACAGAGATTTGAATAATTTTTAACATTCAATTAACCCAAAAATGTTGCCAAGGAGGAGAGTGTTCTGTTTTAAGTAAACAGCGTGAGAGGGAGTGTTCGGTGGTTTCAGATTCTGAGATTCCACAGTTACAAATAAGAACAAGTGCATCAGCAAAATATGGTAATGTTTATGCTCTTTTAAATGACTAAAGCCAACTCTTAAACGAGTGAGAAGCATTAAACCACGAGCATCCATTATGTTAAATACAGGCATTGGTTTGGCACGAATAAAATGGAGAAAAGGTTTCTTAAAAATGAAGAAGGATATAGATTGCCTTACAAAACAGGATTAAGTTTGTTCCATTCTTTTGTAGAAAAAGAAAAATAGAATGACTAATTTAGTTGTTTCGAGAAATGAAATCATTAAACAGATTACGAAGATCTCGCTACTGAACAACTTACAAACTTAGGTCAAGAATTTATTAAATATTGAGGAACATTACCCTTCACTATATTATAAAATAAAACTAACCTAAGGTAACAACTTCTATTTATCTTTTTCTCTTGTTTTTAAATTTTCATAGCTTATGTATATTTTTTTGTGGCAGAATGAACATAAAAAGCGGATGTTTTATGAACATTAAGTTAAATTTGAATTCATTTTAAATTGAAATATATTTTTAATTAAAACAATATTTTTATTTCACTACATGTCTATGATATATGTATACTATATACCATAAATCATTTTTTTGTATAATCTGTTCTTCCAATAGATTAAAACAATAGCTTCCTCAATTACAGGCTTTCCAATAGATCAAATAATCTTCAACTAATCTAACCTCAGTATTTGAATAGGCCTTCGCAAAACGAAATGAGAGCCCCAGTAAATACTACTACTGATAACAAAATCTGCCACTCTCTTCATCTCTATTAGCAAGCTGGCTGAACATTGCCTCATTGCTTGCAAAGAGGCGCAGGCCTCTCTGGAAAATTTTGGTGTGGAATCAAGTGTATCACTGTAATAAAAAGCACTACCAAAGCTTTTCTGCTAATGGCTCAACAAGCTGTCTGTCTTACCACTATGGGACGGCTAAAAGAGAGATTGAAGGCTGAATCTCACACAGCTGCAACCAAGGAAAATCTCATGAATCTTGCACATGCAGTGTTAACTGCTGCAAATCCGATTCTGTGATTAAGTTAGCATATATCTCTGTTAGACATGCGCGCTATGTTACTTCATATATAACACAGACATGGAAGCTTACATAAAAAGAGCAAACTTAACACGCATTTACTTCAACTCACAAGTTTGTGCGTGATTCTTGTAACACAGACTGATATAATCAGGAGATACAACCAGCTTGCAGAAAATGAAGGTGACCTAGATCACACAGACAAGCTTAGATTTAAAACGGGTGCCAAGCGTAACTGTATCGATCTCTCCGAATGATACGTCAACGCAAAATTTAAGGTCGTATCGTGTTCAGCAGGTAATGAATTAGCCCTGAACAATCTGTTTGCGCACGGTCAGTTCAGGAGAGCCACTCTAACAAATAGATTTGGGCGCGTCGCGTCCAACCTCGACCAAAAGCGATTTCTATAACAAATGATGTTACTCATACTTATGTCGAGAGATAAGAACTGGAGTGAGAGGGTGCTGGTTAGCACGAAGGATCGTATCTAGACACTCCAGAACATTTCAAGACTAAAGGTGGAGCCAATACGAGCCTTGTTGCTCGACAAACTCTTGTGGTAGCTGAGGCAGTTGTTAATGTTGCACTGAAAGTAAATATCACGCTCAGCCCGTTCCCGGGGATTATACGACACAAACGCTTGCTACTGAACAATATGGCGCGGCTGTTGACCTTAACTCGAGTTTAGCAAGTGTTTACGTTGATTGCCACCGAAAGGATGGCAGAAGCCGCTATTAGAATAACATCTGCAAGCTCCTTTCTCAAGCAAATAGAGCTGACACCAGTTGCGACAAACTTCACAATAGAGCATGTGGCCGAAGAGAATGCTCTGTACTCTCTGGAAAAGTCTCTTTTCTACCAGAAATAAGAAACTAACAAGAATCAGTTTACACTGAATAATATATAGCACAGTCGTATGCTCAGCCATTTAATTGAAGCTATTGTGCATCGTCGTTTGAAGAAGAACATGACACATAACCCCTACATCTTTGCACATTATGGTCTAACTCAGCTGCAGGTGACAGTTGGCCCGAGAGTGGTTCCTGAGATTGGCCCAAGTTAATCTCATCAGCGTTGCAAGCTATGTGAGAGGTACTTGGAATGTACGCGTTTAATTTAACTGCTGATGGATCAAAATGTGTACATTGCAGCCTCACACATAAAAGAGCATTGTCAATTGCCACCACTTTTGGAAAAGCACTAGCCCATACCGTCACAACTGCATGCTGTGGTCTTGTCTCGTTATTTATAGATATGGCGATGAACCGTAGTATTGTTGTATTACGACTGACTTTATAGACTACCTATGTCAACAACCACGCAGTTCGAAAATTGAGCTGCAAAAAACGTTCCATACTTTCTAGGAATATTCGTCGCTGACGAGCTTCCATATTCGTGTAGAGTCGCGGCTACCACCTCATTAATCTTTAACTATGACACACTCCAGCTACTCGGTAGCCACTGGGTAGCATGCCGGATCTCATGTGATGGTTTTGCGATAAAATCAGTGGAGTGGTTCGACTCATTCTGTCTACCACCAGACACCAGTGATTTCATATCTTTGCACTGCACATTCCTTTGGAAGTGGCTTGCTGAACTTTGCTACAGGCTTGGCATAGAATTTTCCAATTATAGCACCGCTGATCTGCAGATATACCTGCTCAGAAGCACGGGTATTATGCCCATTGGTTTTGAAAAAGTGACGCGAAAAAATGATGGAGTGGCTGCGGAAATGACAGAGCGCCAGAATATCTAAAGTCTTGCAATGCTTTAGACCATTATGGAAAAATTTTTTCGAATCCCTTAATTGAATAGCGGTAGTAATGGCTGAGCAATTGCACCATGGATTGACGCGATTAATATGTGATTTTAACGTTGTATTCACAAACATCAATTCGGTCGATACTTAATGTCTGCCCGAGACATTTGGTGGAGCCCTGTAACAAAGGTTTGGTGTCGCGCTATACACAATTTTCGCTTGCAGGGTTGATCATGTCCAGGACGTGTTCGATAGTGAGTTTGTTTTTGTTTTTTTCGTATTTGTTAAGCCCGTTCTGGCTGTCTTCGATCATAAAGAGCTTCCACTTTGCCCTGATTGGGGCAAAGTTTGAGGATGCTTGCAGAGCCGATGGGTAATAGAAATCTGGAGGCTATGGTCTACCGCGATCAACCCACACGCAGGCCCAATTGTTTCTCCCTGGACACGATGCACGGTCCACCAATCTGCATATTTCCATTCGAGTTGGGGTGCTCCATCCACTATCTGTAGTGGTACTTGTTAGATCGATCCTTTTTATGCCTAACCATACAGCACTTGCCAAATACTATATATAGCTTCAGCAACAATGTCGATTCCATGACCAAGGGAAATAAGTGTCACTGTTCTATCGGATTGGTAGGGGTCATCCGAAGGTACCGATGGATAGTTAACTTAATGGGATTTCAACCCAAGACAATGGTTATCTTGGCGCGAATTAAAACCAGCTTGTGCCCATTATAGGTTTTAAAGATCCATTTCGTCTTACCACTTCCACTATCACCAATATAGTACATACATGCCGCAGTAGCCACAATGAGATCAGAAGAAAACGGGAAAATATCTCGCTTACTTGCAATTCAAGTTACCCAGCAGGTTGGGTTGTCCATGCTGCAACCTCAGAGGCCACTCGTATCCTTGTTGGTTATGTCGGCATTTTTCTTACCTGGCATACCTAGAACACTTTTTATTGTCCTCAACAAGTAGGACTTCGACCTTGATTTGAAAAGATTTTGATGTAGATGATGAAGATATCATCTGTGTAAACCCGCTGTAAGTCTTTTTTGAGAAAAACTCTATGCATCTGTCAGGGCACAACATTGGAATATATGAGGACGAATGCCCACATATGAAACCATCAAGACCTTTTCTTGTGGTATTTATATTTGATGTAGTTTATGTCGTTGGATTTATGGAAGTTCAGTAGCAATCTCTGTCTCCTCAAACTTTGCAGAGATAAGCACATTCAATAAGGTCATAAATAATAATGCGAGAAGCTTCACCATGCCTACAGAACTTTCCAACAAACTGGAAGGCCCAGTTTCTTTCGGGAAAATTGGTATTTTTCGGAGCCGATGCTATAAACGACTTCGCGGGCAGTGAACCATTTCATATCACAAAATCGAATAAATCTCTGAGCTCCACAGTATTTATGCATCATTGGTTTTCACACAGATATTCTCCTACGTTACAGACAGTATCCCGAAGAGTGTTTGGATAAAACACCCGAGCGGAGAGCTTGACTACTCATATTAGAGTTAGGACGTCGCTAAATGACACAACCTCTAAGTTCACTCGACGCATCATGCTCGCCTAGAACCCATACTCACGCACAAGGTCCATCGTATCACCAACTCTTCCCATGGAGAAATCTTGGCATGCTAGATATGCTGCTCGCATATACAAATATTGATGCTCAACTGTTCTTGTAGTCTTAAACATCCAATTAAACTAAATAAATATTCTAACAAAAGAAATTCTACAAACATTCCTCTGCAAAACCTATATAAGCCTTTACTATCGGTTAATCAAGATATTGTATCCAACTCACCTGATAATAATCAAATAATTACTAATATTAATGAAACAAAACAATTCCAGGGAATATAACCGTACAAAAAAAACCCGAAAAGAAAAAAATAATCGTATTTTCAGATAGCATGACTAAGAAAATATTCCCTAAAAGATTCAATACTGATACACCAAACCACCATACATTTTTCAACAATTTTCCAGGAGCAAACACCACCAAACTAAAATATTATGTTAAACCCAATCTACTAAACGAAAACATTGACGCTGCTATTATCCATTGCGGAACTAATGATATCTCGCCACGTCACAATACGCCCACTTTAACTGACCAAGATATTGCAGATTATATAGTTGAGATTGGAGCAAAATGTTTTAGTCTCGGAGTGAAAAAATTTATCGTCTCTGGTATAATTCATAGGAGAAACAGCGATGTTGACGCGCGTAGAATCTCAACAAACATATTATTACAACAAACATGTCTTGACAACATTTTTTATACGTTAATAATGATAACATCACACCTAGTTTCCTTTGGAAAGATGGTATACATCTCGAACAGAATGGTATTGTAATGTTTGCACGTAACCTTATCCTCTCTATCAATAATTTACATAGTTGACTGGTGCGAAGAGAAACAACCTCTGTGGCTGATGTACGTAATTTACCTTATTTTTTACCTTCAGATTTTCCTTTTATTTTACACGTTTATAACAATCATTTACCAAGTAGTGATTTCTCTGCATTGATAAACGCTTGAAAAATGTCTCCAAATAATCCCCTTTTAGCGTATATAAATATTAATTCTTTGCGTAACAAGTTCCATCTCCTAGCTGATCTTTTTTCAAATCATGCTGATATACTTACTATTGCAGAAACTAAGTTAGATGATACTTTTTTTGATAATTCTTAATTCCAGGTTTTAAAAGACATTATAGAATGGATTTGAGTCGAAGTAGCGGCGGTTTACTTCTCTTAGTAAAATCGAGTTTGCCTACAAGAAAACTAAGTGATTATACCCTATCCCTTGGTTTTCAAACACTCCCCTTAGAAATCACTATTGGTAAAAGAAAATGGTTATTACTTCCCGTATATAGCCCAAACAAACGCTTTGCAAAATTTTTCTAAATAATCTGGCTAACCAATTAGATTTTACTTAAAGAAATATGACCTCTACATTGTTTATGGTGACATGAACTAAGAACCTAGGAACGCGCATCTGGAGGAGTTTATGAGTAACTATAGCCTTTGTAATCTAATGCAGAGGAAGACATGTTTTAAATCTAC
>JAUZNK010095544.1:0-12221 GCA_035046665.1 Euphysa ruthae
TTAGAGTATGATGTTTTTTCAGCAATGTTTATCCATGCATATGCATTGGTGTGCTTTACAATTGTGTCAATGATTGCATCAGTAAAGAAAAATTCGAAAAAGCTAATGGGTTTGGTGAAATTATTCCTTGTTGCTTAACTGGAATTCACATTACTTCCTGGAGGGCGATTAGGTGAAAACTCTGGTAATTTATTAGTGTAAGTATCTGGATCATCATATGATAAGTATTCTTTCTCAGCAGGAATCTCCTTCTGTTGTTTCAGTCTGGTAACCTTTTCTATTTTGGGTTTTGCCTACAGTATTGGCGTTATTCGTACAGGTAACGAATGCAACTGTTCTAGTGGTATTGGTGGTAATCCAAGTAATGATTGGTTAGGAATTACAGGGGTAACTGGCTGTGCTTTTGATGTCGAACAGTTCCCATTTTTTGGTGAATGTTTGTATCGTCACAGTATCTTATAGCAACGGTCTCAGATTCTTTCTCCGCATCATCATCAGATTCACTAACATGTGTAAAAAGAATATGTTTTTTTTTTTTAATAAGAAAAAGTTTATAAGAAAATCAGTCTCGAAATCATCAAAATTTAAGAAATCGTCAAAAAATGTTCAGCTTCAAGTGATCTGATCATAAATTTTAAATAAATCATAAATAAAATGAGAAACAGCTTTTTAGTGAACCGAACATAAAAGAAACAAACATATACTTCGGTAAAATATCTAGAATATCAAAGGATATCATTAAAAATAGTATGTAATTTAGAAAAGCCTGCTACATAAAAAAAGAAATGAAATAAAAAAAAAAAAAAAAAAAAAAATACAAAGTAGGATGGTAAAATATAAATTTTATGGACCTTCCAGAGCAACTGGAGGGAAGATGTATTAACATTTCATTTATTTCATCTTCCCCATCCCTAGATAAGCCTCCAACGCAAGGATAATTATCGCTATCATCGCTTTTAATGCAAAAATCTATCGCATCTGGAAGGGATATTCTGCTCACTCGATTCGCCATTTTGATTTTGATATTACAGAAAGTTATGAAGTCTATGCCTCTACTTTAAGAAACGATATAAATTATCTTTTGCCGTCATTTGATTGGCTTTTTACAGAACTTTCTAATGAAACCAAAATATAGTCAGTTGACGAAAAATTGTAGCCATAGCAACAGTTTATATTAATCGTTCATGAGGGAACGATTTTAAGAGGCGCAGTATCGAAAGAGTTAATAAATTGTCATGTAAATCTGTAAATCGAGTTTGAAATTGGAGACATTCCAAAATCATACATATATTCCATTTCACAGGTGTATGTAGCTTTGGTTGAATTTACATCAAATGAAAATAACAAAATATTAGATTTAGTTAAATCTGATAACAAAAGCAACTTAAATTAATGATATACATAACTTCTGTTTTTCCTAGCGAAAACTATTTTGTGATTTGACTATATAGAAACACACCTGCAAGGTTAGATTTTTTAGTTGCTCACATGATTTGTTAAAAAAACCGCACTCCCAACTCACAAGACTTAAAGGATACAAAACTTAAACAAAGACACAACCATGTTACACATAAGTATAATAAACTGTTCTGAAGATATACGCTCTGTTTATCTGATAAAAATTATGTCACTTTGATGTCAACTGCTCTGTTGAATTAGAAAATGCTGTCAAAACACATTGGCAAACCAGGGTGGTTATAGCACAACCACAGATGATGCTCCTTTATAATAAACATATGTGTTGATGCAAATGACTTTTTTCTCCAGTATCCTCCATTCTCACAATGCACAATAGAGGGTGTGGAAAAAGGTTTTCCTTTAATTATCCAATGTGTCCATGGTAAATTTTTTTATTTTTAGGAAAAAGCACTAGAAAAAGTAGCACAACTTATCACTTGACTGGCCCTTGTCAACTACCCGATTCTGTAGTTGAAAAACCAGTATGAGTAAAAGTTAGTAAGTTAAAAAAAAATAATGAAAAACAAAAATAAAATATGTGCAGATTTGTGTTGGGAAGTGTTTTGAACTTTACACACACCTAAGAAATTTTTGGAGAAATTCCTCAAGTTGAACTAATTAATCATTGACATGGTTTAATAACTTAACTCAATAAAAAAAATATTATGATTTAAATGAAAGTTCATTGGAATATCTTTCATATGAGCTCTCAGTGACTCCTAGTAATTAGGTTTTTAAGTAGTTACAAATTTAAACAAGGTGAATGTATTATATATACAAATATGCTTTCAAACTTTAACTGTTTATTAGAAGAAGTACCATGAAGTGAGCTACAGCAGAAAAAGAACTATATATGTAACTAAAATTAGTGACTAACCTCTCAAAAGTCTGAATTTAAGCAGATCTCAGTATTTAAATAAAGTGTATTTCAAAAAAAATTAAAATAAATGATTAACTATTCCATAAACTATATCATACCGGATAATACCTCAGCATTTACCCACTTTGCCACATTAGTTATGGATTAACCATGCTGAGTTTCATATTAACCATATAAAAGAGAAGCTACATAACTCATCATGCAATCATGATTTTGTTTAAATAGTTTTTGACCTTGTTTATTTCGTTGTACTGCCCAGCTACATATAAATCCTTTTAGCTATCCTTCTATTGAAGAGCCAGTTAATAAATAATTTAATGTATCTCATATTTATAAATTAATTTTATTCTCCTTAAAATAAATAGATTTTGAGCTAAAAGCTAAACAGTTTTTAAAATGAATACCACGTCTATTTTGAGAGAATTTTTGACTGACTTATTATAGAAACAAACTATTATTCTGAGAGGTCTAAATGGAAAATAAAAATAATAAAAATTTGTTAGCAATCTTATGTAATACCAAGGATTTCAAAAATAGTATGTCAGCAAAAACGGTTTTGAAAATTATATGCAAGAGCAAGGGTTTCAAAAATTTAAGAGCACATATAAGAAATATAAGAAAAATATGATAAATAAAAATGATAAATTTAACTCAGGATAAGCAAGAAGTTGTGCTAGGCAAAACGTCAACTTAATACCAACAATTAATTACACACAGACCGTAACATAAAGTGCTGGACAGGCATTTTTAGATAACTGCAATCAAGTTACTGCCAATATTTGCCCAAAGACCAGCAAAAAAGCTCACACCAACTTACTGTTAACTATAAAAACACACTCAAGCAACAAGTTTCAGTTAAAAAAAATATTTACGATATTATATCCAGTCAGGATTTTTAGGTGAAAAAAAAAAAAAAATAAATTCTTAAGAAAATAAAACAATGATATTTTCAGGTAAAACTTTCCCCATTTTGTGCCTATGTCTGGGTCTATAAATTTCAAATAGCTAAAATTATCAGATATAACATATTCATTTTTAATTAAAAAAATTGAGAGAAATCATAAAACAGCTCATTACGGAAATCAGTATATTGTATTTTTGGACAGCTGTCCAATAAAATTTTAAAAACAGCAAACATTCCAAAATATTCAGTAAAAATATTTTCAAACATATAAAATTTTGACAAAATCTAGAATTAATTTATCGAAAGAAATTGAAAAATATCAAATTTTAATTAATTCAACTTGCCTCGCAGCCTGGAGAAAAAGCCCAATAAAATGACGAAAAACAAAAAATCAGGATTATATTTTCCAAGTAAAATCAACCCACTTTGTCAGGAAAAATATAATTGTTGTACCAAATTTGACATGTAGCCATGCAGAATGGTGACAAAATTGTTCACATTTTGTAAAAAGCATGAAATTTGGTATGAAGGTGCAACTGATATGTAAGAGTTGATAATTTTTTTGATACCAGAAGTCTATTTTGCAGACCAGATTTGGTATTTTGCAGACCAGATTATTATTTAACCAAAATAATATGCGAATATTACTATAATGACGAAAGTGTTTTGGCAACCTTAGGCATTTTGTATTTTTAGAAAGAAAATTTAACTGTAAAAATCTACTTTGCAGACCAAAATTTCCATTTTACAGACCAAAAAAGCAAATTTACAGACCAGATTCACTAATGCCAAAAAAATGATAATGACTAAAATTAATACAATTAAAATTAATATATCATACATTTATAGTTTTCATTGAATTAATATCATATGCAATGATATATAAACAAAAAATACTGATTTTCAGTGCTTCCTTCACAATTGCAAAGCCTCATACATTTTAATGTTGCTCGTTTGCATTTACAGTGGCCTTGAAATCCAAATTTCTCATTAAAGCCACACTTTATCAACTCACGAAAAATTTTTGATTCTTCTGGCAATGTACTCCAGAAAACTACCATTTTCTAGCATCTAGCATTCTCCATTCCCAATCCGCTGGTGAAGGTCGAACTTTTTTATGGACTTCTTTCTTTTTCTTATAAAGTTTTACTTCCATTTTTTATGCTAGCAAGGGTTAGACGGAATACTGAGTAGCTTGAGTATGATTAGCTTGATTCCAAACATACACTGCTAGGTATACAGATCTAAAGATATGTTGAGAAAGTGCTGTGCATGTCGGTGGTATGCTGTCAATCAACCTTCCCTTTTTCATAAATAAATTCTGACGAAAATTATCTACTTTTATAGATTTACTGGTCCGATCAAAAATTAATAAGATAAACCTTTTAATGTCAGGTAACAGTTCTATAACCACAGATTTCAAAGGTGCACTAGAGAGGCGCTCTAATATGCTAGTTAAATCGTTAAGCCTTTGACTTGTAACAAAACTTGTTTTCTTACTTCATCCTGGGAGAAATGAAACTTGGTCACAACCAGTTACTGGGTGAAACATTGAAACATCTTTCGATTTCTTTGGACACAGGTTTTTATACATTGTGTGAATGGTTAAATATCGAAGATGCTTACAATGGTATAAGATATCCACTGCTCGTCAAGTTATAGTCTTTTGAACATTGCTAAATCAATCAAAACATCTGTGTCTACAGTACAAATCATTACACTTTTTTTGTTTTGATTTGAAGCATCAGCCTGCATGAATGAACAATTGCGTATCAGCCTCTTCATAGTTACATGGTGCCAACAATTCAGAGTTCTTCATTAGTAAATTTTCACCGTACTCTGCAATCACTTATTTTTCTACAGAATCGATAGTAGTTATTTCTTCAGCAAGATAGTTGAACAACTCTGTTTTGTTTTCACCTATTCGAAGAAAGGGTTCCCAATTACATGGTACACTGGAACCTGGTTTACCTCGTCTTCTAATTCTTTTCCATCTTTCATCTCGTATAGTGGTCTGTAAGTTATTCGGAATATATCTATCCAAAACAGTATCAACTCTGAGGTATATTTTGCAGTTTATTTTTAACGTATTGTTGGAAAAATTTGATATTTTTGGCTTTATTTAGTTGATTGACTAATGCAGTATCATCAAGGATAACAGTATCTACATCTGGCAGTAGGTTAAGGGACGATGTGGTGGTTTCAAGACACTTGACTAATATAGATTTATCGCCAGTTCGAATTCAACCATACTTGTCATTTGATGAAAGAGGAAACATTTGGTTCTCATACTTAAGTAATTCATTTAAATCTCCACTTCGTACTTGTGATACAACATATAACTGTGAGAAAAACTGGACACTCTTATTTAAAGATTCAATTTCTTGCTGACATGCTGACACTTTCTTGCATGGAGAGCTGCTGAATAGCACGTATTTGTTCAATGAGATTGGATCAAATAATGATTTTTCTTACTGAGGCGTTTTTTGTTTATATTGTTCTTCGCCAGATTCCTCAATAATGTTGGTAGTTTGTTTGCATCAGATGCAATATTCCGGTTGTCGAATACAAGAAGATCTTGGATATCTTCTATAAAACCATTTCCCAGCTCTTCGGTAGTTGTCACCACACTGTTCACGTCATTTTCACATTTTTTCTGCTTAAGATTTATTTATTCATGGTGAGGACATACATGATTTTTTTTTTCATTATGAAATCCAACACTTATAGGTCATTGAATTCTGTTACTATTCTCACAAATTCTAGACCCGATATCATCCAACGTAATAACTGGGAAGAATCTTATGGAATACCAGTTGCACTGCCATCATCTTTTACACACTTATTAATTATTCTGCTCATGTGTATGGTCAATAGCTTTTGCTTAGAACTTATTATTTGACATTGAAACAATGAACAAACCTTTCTGAAACTCAGTAAATACACTAGGGTAAGTAGTTTCTAGGTCAAACATATCTTGGAGGTGAACAGGAACCCACCATGCGTAGTGTGTAGTGTGTATGGTCTAGTGAGAAGAGCCAAGATAAACTCTTTTTAAGAGCAAGTTTGTAAAAATCGAAGTTTCCATTATATAACAATCGAACAAAAAGTAATAGAATAAGTTCCAAATTTAGTGCTATTTTCCAAAATGCAAATTGTAGAAATAAGGACCCTTATGTCAGCGCCAAGTGCGGACATTTTCACTTGTTTCATTATTAATATAAACCTTTTTCATTAATGAATAAAACACTTTTCCAGTCTTTGATACTTGTGCACCCCATACAGGGTGTAAGCCAGGACTGAAATTTATACAGCATTTTTTTTTATGATTGGGAATCCCCCCTGGCCTCCACATGCAAGCCCACCATGGAATTTTTTTTTAAAATTAAGTACTCTAGATTGTCTAAAACAACTAAATTGAGGTTACAAGTCTTTAATTTCCTACCTTAAAAATAGCAATATTTATGCTTCCAACTTTTTAAAATAAACATTATATATAACACACTTATCACAACCAAAGCTATAACATTTCAGATTAATAATTTATACACTTTTTCTTACCCTAAAAAATTCTACCACATTTACTTTTCAAAATATAAGTTTTTACAAGCACCTGCTTTTTCTATCACTTTGATGTTGGCATGTATACTTTAACTTTTTTAAAACCCACAACAAAACAATCTTTTTTAATTTAATGTTTCCTTGATTTCATATGCTATGATTTTTATCTTGGTAAGGTGATTTGAAACTCACTTTTCCTTCACTGTGTAAACTGTGTAAAATTAAACTTACGAGATATGAGTAGTAATTTAAAATAAATGTATGGGTGATGGAAAGAAAAACAATAGAATAAAATCAAATAAAACTTGTGGATGAGAGGTGATGTATAATGCTTACATACTTACAGTCTAGGTATTTAAAACCTACTTAAAAGATTAACTGAAAAAAAAATATATATCATTTGGCCTGGAAGTTTAAGTTATCTCACAATCATAATTTTCTAAAGAAGATTATTATAAGATAATAGTATAATTTTTTTTTAATTAAGCCATTTTTTTTTTTTTAAATTTAAAAAAAAAGTCTCATTGTAAACATAAATCATAAATGACATTACATTTTAAGTGACATGCTTTCTAAGAATCAAATGTTTAAAAATCATCTTAAATATTTTTATTTTCTAAAATTTTTTTTAAAATTTCATATATGATTATCAAGTAGAGAGATTGGTTATTACGACTTTGCTTTCTGACACCAATATGTACCAGTTTGATATTATATAAAAATAGCAAACTGATTATATTAAATTTGCTGAGGTTTTAACAGGACTGATAGTTCATGAGTAATTAAGTTAAAAGAAATTGGGTTAAATTGAAGTACACTTATAATTTATGTTTTGTAGTTTAGCAAACTACAAAACATAAAGTATAATTTTAAAAGGTGTTTTCGACGTCATAATCCGTACAGCAGCAGCAAGAATGTTGTACAATCGTACTCCTATTTTTTGGTTCAATTATAGCATCAAATGTGGAGAAATTAACGAGTGTTTTACTTTGTGTTGCTAGATATATTATTTCCAATATATAATGTGTAAAAACCAAATAATTATTAAATTATTAGTGTTTTCTATTAAATTTTTTTTTCACTTCAAATTGGGAATTTTAACTGATTGAGTCAATTGGGAATACCACATTACGTAGTACCTTTTAGCTAGCTAACACCCTGTCATATAAAAGAGTTTTTTGTTCCTTGTTCAGCAACCTGAGATATACATAAGATGTTTGACCATCCCATATCTTCTAACCAATTACTCAGAAAGTCATTTCTTATGCAAAAAGTTATGGTATATTTGTAATTATAAATCTGATCATTGACCCTACATTTTAAAAATTCTGGTCTGTAAAAGGCAATGTTTTTTTCAGTCAAAATAAAATTTTTTGTGAATTTAATAAAAAAAATCAAAATCACAACGTTTGCCTAGGAATAAGCTTCAAGCCAAAATTTAGTTTGTTTGAACTTCTGAGAATTTTTGGACATCTGGTCTGAAAAATAGACTTTTTGATGTCTGAAAAACTGAACTATAAAATCAACTTTACGATATCTAATAGTCATCCTGACGAAATTTTTGCTTTTCACAAAATGTGCACAATTGTATTTATTGATATTTGTCGCCATTCTGGAGGACTAATGTCTTTATGCTGGGTAGTAAAAGAAATTTTTACCAGGTAACATAAATCAAAAGATTCATTTTTTGTCCTCAATAACTTTGGTAAAAACTTAATAAAATACTTTGAGAGAATTTTAAAACGGCTGCAAGAATGAATATTGAACTGATTTGTTTAAAGTCATGATGGGTCAACAAAAAAAAAAAAAAAAAAAAAAATTTCATGAAGTGAATAAAAGATTTACTTCCCAAGTAAAAAAATAAAATACATCTATTACTTGAAAAAACCCCAATGCCTGACACTTACTTCATTTAAACGGGGATAAAATAAAGTTTGTTATAAGCCAAGATAGCTATATTATAAGGAAGTTGTCAGAAAATGGATCCTTAAGAAATATTCTGGCAGTTTCAATAAAGACTCAAGGTTATTAGACTTAAATAAATAACAGACTTTATTAAAATACTAGTAGACTAATTAAAAATAATAGACTTTATTAAAAAATTCAATGATCAAAAAATTAACTAATTTTCGGAATATTTTGAAACAAAATCTACAATTTGTTTACTAATTTAGGAAAACTGATAAGAGTTAATGTTACAACATCTTTGCATGTCAACAGCCACCTTATGGCTAAACTGAACAGAGAAAGGGTTAAATAAAAGGTAATCAAAATATATATCATTCTTCATATAATAATTATATTTACAATGCGTATCTGAAATAGATAAAAATTCAAAATTTAAGATTTTGCGAATGCTGAGATAAAATATTAAAATCAATTTGTTATTTGAATTATACAATAGCATGTAAAAGAGAACCAGTCAATAACTTATGCTAAAGATAGCAGATTAAATTACTATATCATAGCATTAAGATTGATAAGCAGGTGGTTGTATAAAATTTTGGACTGCAAAACATTTGATTGATGTAATCTCTCCTCATTTTGAAAATACTTCACATAAGCATATATTTTTTACTATTTCTTTATCTTCTTTCTATAAGGTGGAGACCACAAAAGACACTCTCGATCAACTGTTAGTGGTGGTTTTTTTGATGGGAATGCTTTTAAATGGTCTTCAATAAGCTTTGGAGTGACACATATAACATGTTGACCTTTCCAATATTTCACCATGTTCAATGACTGAAGTGTACCAATACAATCTTCCTGTGTAATACTTGTCAATTGGCTAGAAGATTTAATGTCATTATTATTTATTACTCCAACGACAGGTTATTAGAAACAAACTGCACAATATTTTAGCACATTTCTCAGTCTATCACTAGAATTCAGAGTAACAATTTTCAAAGAAGTCAACTAGAAATCAATTCTTTTGAGTATTTATCATAGAGCTGTATAAATTCTGACTTAGCTTAATTATCAAATATTAATAGCGTTATAGGTCAATAGGTAGGTGTCTTAATTTTTCTATTTAACGTACATTTAATGAGCAATCTTTAAAATAAAACATTAAAGTGTTGATTTTGGAATCCAAATCTTACCATATTTGTGAATACTTGGACGCAGGATCAAGAACTGTTTTGTATTGCACTTTTTTTAAGAAAAAACAAACAAATATTTATTAAACGAAAGGAATAGATTAACAAATATAATCATGTGCGTTAGCAAGTAATAAGTTTTCATATATCTAATGTCAAGGGTAATTGAATTGCTCTGGCCATCTAATAAGTTTTTTGAGAGCAATTATAAGTAACAAAAGTAAATTTTTAACAAGTTGAATTTGGATCATGTATATATACATATATGTTTTTAGTGCCACTTTAATAGGTTAAGCAATTGGATATACGTTTGGAAAGAATTGAGTATAATTTATTTCAAATTTGTGAAAAATACTTTTTTTTCCTCTTTGTTTTTTTGGAAACAGAATAACCTCTGAAAAAGCTAATTTTTGCTAAGAGATGAAAAAATCAGATTCCAGGGCTCTATTACTTATGATTTAGGATTGCTTAAATTTCTCTGTATTTGTTGAGTGAAATAATATTTGCATTCTTTTGATATACGATGTAAGAAAAGTTTATAATAGGGTGAAAAAATTGTATAATATGCCAAGGGTCAAATGGAGATTCAAGTATGGCAAAATGCTCATAAAATAAGTTCAGAAATCAATGTATTTAACAAATGAAATATATAACAATTATAAAATCACTACCCTAATGTATAATGTAAATGCAATAATTTAAGTAGTTATTGATTAAAAGATTTTCATAATGAATTTACATCTGTAGATTAAAATAAAATTGATTCAGAAACTGACAAAAAACGTATTATTTCTGAAAATGAAGGTTGAACGTCAGAGGAAGACATTGATAATGTGCAGCATCACATTATCATACCAATTTTAGCAACTACACAGCATGCAAACATAGATTGGAAATATGTATCAAATGAAAACTACATTACCCCACACTCATTTACAAGTAAAAGTGGACGTAATCCTATTGTAACTTCTTCTGATCCTCTGTATTTAACTGAATTATTTTTTATTACAGAAGTTTTAGAGTCACTCAAACCAACCTGTATGTAGGGCAGTATATAGCTTCTTGTCTAATGAAAAGAAGCTGTCAATCATGAGAAGCTAGACACCAATTACAAAGAATAAATTAATGATTTAATTGGGTATTATTTCGTAAAACAACTTTGTTTGGAAACTCACATATGCACATTGTCATACAGGGAATGCAATTTTTAGTACACCGATATAATTAGTCCTAAATTATGAACATTTCTTGATGGTTGAAAATTCTCCCTGTCCATAACCAGCTATTTAATCGGTTCAATTTTTTGTATACACCTGATAATAATATAAGTATCGATTAGTCATTGCTTTTGTGGAAAGGTAGAGACTTTTATGTTTTATGGGAACAATATATTCTAAAAAATTGGCAGTTGATTTGGGCTAAAATTTTCTGTTTTAAGTGAAGCATTGGTTATATTTTGAAGAGTATTTTATATACTGGCAAGCAGCTTACAAATAAACTTTTTTTTTTTTTTCTTCTTTATAGATACATATATTACGAATTTGGAACACAAGACGAGGACAGACATACACCATCTAAATTCTGCTATAATATATTGTCCGAAATTAGATGGTGGTTTCACAGTAAACGCTGCCATCAAGTGGGCTCGAACCACATACCTTTCGAAATAATAACAAATAACAAATAAACTAGATGAGACATTGGGAAATTTTCACTATGTTGCAACAGAATTTATGATGCCATTGACGGATGGACTATTAGATCAAGGATACTGTTTCTTCATTGACAATTGGTATACTTCTTTTGAAAATGCTCAAATTTTACTAGAACATAAAAGCGATTCTATAGGTACCCTACAAAAGAATGGAAAAAACCTACCACACGATATAAAAAATATATAACTGAAAGCAACAGAGTGTGCCATTTGGCATGCAAATAAAACTGATAATATATTTACACACTGGAAGGACAAATGCATGTATTTGTGTTGAGAACATACGTTCAGGACAGAGTTACAAATGTTACAAGAGCATGCAAAGAGATTCCACTAGTTATCTGTACATACAACCAAAGTATGGGAGGAGTCAAAGTGATGAGATGCTCAAGTCTTATGGAATGGAAAGAAATCAATTAAAGAAATGGTTTAAGAAATAATATTACCATTTGATAAATGCAGTTGTTTTCAATGCACACATCATTTCAACCAAAAATAGAAAACACTAAATCTCAGCAGCAATTTAGAGAAAAAATCATCAAGAGGATATTTGAGCAATACAGTGCTATGGGGTCGTACGTACGTATGTATGTACGTACAAACATA
>JAUZNK010095555.1:0-12221 GCA_035046665.1 Euphysa ruthae
AAGACTTGCAAGGTTGCACTATGTATTGATAATTGTTTTGAACTATATCATTCAAACAAGAACTATGTAGATATCTAGATAGATAGATTCCTCAAAAAATAACTATTTTAATGTAACGTTATACAAACTCTCATTTATTGGAACTCATTGTTTGTTGTTTATTTTATTTTTTCAAAGAGATATATATAAAAAAAGCATTAGTTTGTTTTGTTAGTAAATTTTGAGTCTTCTTACACCCTCTGAAAATAGAAAAAACCACTACAATATCATTTCTAGAAGCTTTTATCCTAGAAAAAAATGTTTTTTCACAAAAATTGTTGAAAATTCCAATTAACTCTCCTGAGGGTCTCTCTCTATTTTTATTTTTCAAATTTTTTTTTAAATATATGTATGTTTCAACTTAAAATCCATCATTTGAGCCTTTGTAGGATTTCCAGAACCTTCTGGAAGTCAAAATATTCACATTTAAAGAAAATAAGTATTTTTGGCTATTTTTTTTAAAAAACCCCCTCATCCTCACGGAATGTAACGGAAAACAGGCTCCCGCACCACGAGGGTTAAGTAATCAATTTTAAGGTGACAATGTTCACATTATTTTCTATTATTTTTCTATTATTTTAAATCAGCAATTTTCCCAGCCAAAATTCAAAAAAAGCAAACAGTGTAGTTAGACAAAACTTAACAATAAAATTTGATGTTTTGATCTTTTAACTAGAAATTTTAATTCTTCAAATTCATGCCAGTCTATCACAAATGCAACATCTAAAATATTTCACCTTTCTGGTCTTTGCTATTTGGGTCACCTCCCATTTCAATGATAGCCATGAGAATGTCAATATGTCCCAGCAAAGATGCATGGTGCAAAGCTGTAAATCTAAAAAAATAATAAATAAATAACAACAACACTCATGTCATATGGTGTTTATAGTAAGTTTATTGGAGTTATCAAAACATTTTTGCTGCAGTGATAACGTTGCAGGCCCATCATACTGTACATTGCTATAGAACAGTGGCATTTTTTAATTTTCATGTTAATGAGAGTGTTTATTAAGACTCAAAGGCAACCCAAGATTTTAGTTATGACTCCATAATTCTGGGACACATCCAGGTATAATTTCATAGCAGTGAACCGCTGTAGGCCCCCTAATAATTCTCCCCAAAAAGTGTAATCTACAAACAACTTTGCATACCTCACATGGGCAAGATTGGGATTTTGATTGAATAAAAATATCCTATTGACAGACAAGTCCGGTTTTCACACGCTTTTACTTTGCAGGTGATTTTCAACCAGTAAACGACTTCTAATGGACTGGAAAACGATTTTATTGAATTCTCTGTAAAATTATACTTGAGAAAGTTTGGCTGTTCCATAAATTTAGAACTGATTTGGCTACTCAGACAGTTTCAAAACAATGGATAAAGAAATGGCCAACAAAAAAACACAATTGCCTTCAACTTCATTTTCATGCGAATTAAATGGAAATGAAGATAACCTTACAAGAAGACAGTGATGCTGTTCTGAACTGGAAAGAGGATTTCTTTAGTCAATTTTAATGATGGAGAGGGAGTAGAGTCAGATTTTTATGGCTTTTTAGACTCTGAAAATATGGAAAATGAAAACATAGATTTTTCTTCAGATAATATTTGTTCTGCTCCAACTTCTAAAACATCTAAAGAGAACCCTCCTGGTTTTAATATTAAAAAATGGGTAAATGGAGATACTGTAAAAATGATGGAAATACGTTTTAAGCCAATCTGGAAAGGCAATTTTCAAAAATTTCCCCTCAGGTCCACACCATGGGGTCTCCCCATGGGAGCCACTGAACAAAGTGAACAGGTAAGCATCAGTAAAAACGATGTCCCCAAAAAAGTTCTGGATGCGTCCCAGTAATTAATCATAAAACAAAAACCTTGAAAATAAAAATTTCTATTTAAAAAATTATTATGTAAATAATAAATGTCAACCCACCCGTCTGCATCAGGATTGTTTATTGTACATTTCTTGGCAGAAACCTTCTCTAAAAATAATGCGTTAAAAAAAAGATAAGAATTTCGACATGGATTTAATTTGAAAAGAAGTGGTTTTATTTCAAACCATTGAAATTAAGTAGTGAACACCCAAGTCAATAAAATAGTCAATCTCCATCTTGCCTGGTGTGTTAAGTTTTAAATTTTTGAAGAATAATATCAAATAAACACATAAAAATCAAATTTCATAGAATATTTCTGCATATTTGATTGATCACACGCCTAGATAATTTTAGGTGTGTCCTGGGATGTTCAAGTTCACTTAACTTCAGCCCTGTGAAATTATCATTTGACCTTCATTGATTACAGGTAAAATTTTGCCAGCCTTCTGGTCTAAACCATAATGTGTTCACACTGCTGTATTTCAATTAATTTTATATTAAAAGTAGCATTTTCAAATAAAATTTAAAAGTAAAAATATAGACGTCAATTAAAAAAAAAATTATGCAAATATTGTTGATCTTGTAGTTGTGCAATAAAGGACTTGTAATCAAAAGCAACTGCACAGTGAATTTCACAGTATAGATTGGGATTATTTGAAAAATGTTTTTTGAATAAATGAAATCAAAGTTTTCTTTATAAAGCTAACAAATCTTTTAAATCATTATATAATGATGCTTTGCAGTAATATTAGTTGACAGGTGTTCTGAAACACATAAAGTATGACTTAAATTATAACATTTCTAGCTGGAAATTATACATTGTGTTAATATTTAATACAAGATAAAACTGATGGAGGGATGATTTCAGATCAAATCTGTTCATAATAAATTATAAAAATAATTTACCAATATTGAATGTGATTAAAAATATTTCACATTGATTTTTTCCATTCACGTGAAATAATTTATTTAACTTTTATATATTTGTTTATTAACTATCAAAAAAATTTTAATAAATTATTCTGCCAATCTCATGTTCAAAAATTTGAAGACGAAATGAAAAAAAGTTTAACTGGTGTGACTAAGAATGGTTTTGCCAACTTAAATAGGTCTGAATAATTTTAATTTTCTACTATAGAAGGGCTGTAACTTCATGCGAGATTTCATAAAAAAGCATTTAATGAATAATGCTACGAGTTCTTGATAAATCAAAAGTTTGAACAAAAAGATAAGGACGAATTAATAGAATCACTTTCAACATATAAAAAAAAGGAATTCTTTAGGGGTGAAAGAAACAAGATGTCTTATCAGTTTTATATTTATTTAAAATTTATATGTTTTTTGTTTCTTTTTTAATGAAAAGATAGAAATATTTTACAAAATTCTTGTTTTCTCCTTTAAAAAAAAAATCACAGCTATTTTAGAAAACATACTACAATAAAAAATATCACATATATACTTCCACTTTTATGAAATTTATACAGAAGTTTGCGAATCTTTTGACTATCACCATCCTTCACAGCGACTATTACATCTTGTTCCTTTACCATCCTCCTCCATCAAAGCATTCAAAATGCCACCAAGTTTCTTTTTAATCAAAATTTTCCATTAATTAAAATCTAAAAAATTAGAAAAAAATTCATTGGACCCTAATATCAAAAAATATATATTTAATAGCTAGAAAAAAAAAAAAAAAAATGTTTTTTCTTAGTAGGATCTCAACTCAAAATTATGGTCATTTTACGGTTCTAAAAAATGTTTGCTAATATTTTTTTTTAAAAACAAAAACAGTTTATGACTATCTTCTTAAACCCAAACAAGATTCGACAGGATTTTTTCATGGTCACAGCCTTTTTACAAGAACTTTATTCCCAGTTCTCAAGAAATCAAAAACGGGAATAAACCTGTATTTAATATTTTAGTGCTAAAAAAAATTTTTTTTCCTTGCATCAATAAAGTATGGAGCATGATTTATTTTCATTGTCATTTTCAAAATAAATAGAACAAGTGAGTTAGAAAAAGTTTAGATTAAATAAAGAGCTTGTATAAAAAATTGTGTTTACTAAGAAAAATTTTCAGTCCCTAGGGTTTCAAAATCGCCATTCATGTTGAACTGCCTGCCATGTAAGTCAACTCATTTTCTATAACAGCAGAGTTTTTATAAGCTATATCTAATGCAGTAAACTTTGTAAAAGATTAGATATGAACATAAATATAAATACAAACAATGATAACAGTGTTCAAGCTATAATCCACTTGTGAACATTGATAAAGCAACACAGTTATGCATGTATGATTGATAAAACATCAAAGCAATTATGGATGAAAACCATGACCACAAACATGAAAATATCTATAATAGCTGATTAAAGGGTGATCACATTATTTCAGAACAGCTTTATAGATTTTTTAATAAAAAAAAATACTTAAAGGGGGCGCTCATCTGAGAGTAAGCACTAAATTGATGAAATATGGTATTTACAGTGGTATAATTTTGAAAGGTTGACAGGGAGTTGGAAAACAAAATATTAAGATTTATTTGCTTTATATAAATAATTTACATCATACATTTAATTATTTTTCTAATATTAAAGGACAAATTGAAACTGTAAATGTTTTTTTTTTTGGTTATTTCTTACTTACAAAATACAAAATATAAAAGAAAAAGAAGAAAAAATAGTAACATAAGCAACCTCTCATAAAATCCAAAAGTTTAGTACAGATTTAAAAATTTTTTTTTTTTTAATTTTCTGTTTTCCAGGAAACTTTCTCATGAATTCCAGGATAATTATAAAGAAAAAATTTTTTTAAAGTATCTCCATGATAGTCAAACATCCAGCTTCCTAAAAAAAACTTTTTCAGCTAAATTCACAAGTAAGTTATTTTCAAAACATTTCACATGTACCCTAAAAAATTAAATGACATTTAACTACATAACATTGCTTCCTAATTTGGCCATAATTTAATTCAATTGTTCAATATTCTTTATTTTTTATTGTTTTTCAGGAAAACCTGATACCTGGTATAAATACAGTATATATTCATACATATGACTATATATACTAACTACAACGATTTGCTGATCCAACAAACAATTTACCATTAAAAAAAGCACCACAATTAGGTAGCTCTAGGTTCTTTGATACTGAATGAAGTAAATGGCCTGAAACTAAACATACAATAAATACTTTAAAATTTATAATTTATTTTTTTGATATTTGCACAAAATTTCATTCAGCTATGTCTATCAAATCAAAAACCATTTCTCTATATGAGGTTCATTGTGATATTATTAACAGTGGGCTACTAGTCTAAGATATTCAGTAAGAAACATCTGATTACAGCTATAAATAAACAAATTTAAGTAACCACATCTTTTAAAAAGAATCTTAACCAATATAAAATGGCTTATAATACAAAGTATAGATGATATTTGGTAAAACCATCCCTTTAATTGTAGAATTTATGAATATTTTTTAATTCTTAAAGAAATACAATGAAAACATTAAAGTGAGAGATATACATAACAAGTTTTTTGGATTTAAAAATAAAGATTTGAGAACAATTTTATAGCAGGTGCACATGAAAAACAAAGAAACAAAGTTAAGATAAATTTATGAATGATATTTTTTCGGTAGGAACCCGATCTAAAATTATAGCATATCCAATTAAATATTCATAAAATCTAATGTTTATCAAAAAGTTTTAATGAGTGTGTAGTAAATAGTCATATCATGATTTTAAAGCCTTAATACAACCATGAATATTTTTGTAATAAAAAAAGATAAGAGATTCTTACAGCTTAACTACTTTATAACATAACATATTTCTAAAACAACAACAACAAACTATCTTCATTAAAAGCTTCAGAGGAATGTAAAGGAGATAAGATGTACTCTAATTCAACTGATCTAAAATACTAGTAGTGAAACACAGATTTGAGCATTAAAATTTACAGTTATCTAAATTCTTTAAAATTGTCTAGTTTACTAGTCTTATATTTCTGAGTAACCAACGTTTTCAACACATCAAAAATTTTATAAAATTTAGGTCAAAACAGTGGTAAAGCTGCAAATTCCCAACAGACAGTCATCAAAAAAAATTTTTTTCTTTTTTTTTTGTTAAATGACATTACAAAAAATTTTATTCGGGATTTACATTACATGAGCATTTTTTAAGGGTGTTTAATTTTCGAAGGTGATTAAATCCCAAAGCTCACAGGGGACAGATTGAATTAGATTTTCTAATTTGAAACTGGGAAAAGAGGATTAATAAACAACATTTATAGCTTGCAAGAATGGTGATAGCTACTTAACTCATAGGTACTCAACAAATTATTTTTTCCTGTAAGCATAGTGAAACAATGACCAAAGAGGTGCATTTCAATCCAAACGCACCATATGATGAATAGAAAAGTATAACTCCTACTTTTCAATAAAGTGAGTTAGAGCACAGTCTTTAAGTTTTCAACACCATATTTCTTATAAAGAGTATGTATTAGGTTTGCATACATAGTAAGAGTATTGAAAATCATACTTTACTTATAAAAACATGTAATACTTTATCTATGTAAAACCTATTAAGGGGTTAATATAACTATTGATCTAATCTATAGGTTTTTCTTCCTTTATTAATATATTGAGATAAAAAGAACCCTATAGCTATTCATATAACAAATTTATTTTGGGCAGGAAACATATGATTTTTATTGATAATCAAAATTATTTGAATTCTATTTAACATGGTATGGACATATATCTTTATAAATAAAAACACCACAGTTGGTTTTTAAAAAAGTAAATTATTTTATAAAAAATAATTCTTAAACTAGAATGGTATTTAGGGCTGTAACAAAATACAATTCTTTTCAAAAATTGAAAAATGTCAGTCTTTTCCGATTGACAAGGTTCTTGTTGGATTTGTTGAGGGCAAAAAAGGAAAAGAATAAAAAAAAAAAAAAAATAAATAAATAAATAGTTTTAAAAAGAGTGGATCCAGAAGTAACACAATAAATAATTCATTCAAACGTTACTTAAATTTCAGTTAAGTCAATCCAAAACGTTCAATCGAAATGTCAAATGTTAAAATGTAGACAAGGCTTAGAAACAACTTGAATATTTAGAACATTTTATCATTGTAAAAGTAATTTTGTAAAGAACAAGCCAATTATTAGATTACCCAGAGTTCATTAGTGTTCCATTCTCTGTGGGGAATTTGTGTTGATAAGTTAATTTTAACAAACTGTATATTTTATTTAACTAAATTTTAGCTCTCAAATTTAAAGTATTAACCTAAATCCAAAGTTGAATATAAATACTTTTTGACCATTTAAAAGATTCTTCTATAACTGAAAAAACAAAACTTTAATGAAGGCATGTTTTGATATATTCTATAGCTGCTTAATTCTTACTATGGAATTAAAAAACAAAATTTTTGTTAGAGCCAGAAATTATCTAATTTGAGGATTCTCTTGAAAAAAATCTTCTTTTTTAAACCATTCGAACCCACTTGAAATAAAGTCAACTACCAAATGTGATAAAACAAGCAAGTCAATATATAAGGTAACTATTAGTTATTAAATAACTAAAATTATTAAATACATACAATGTAAAATGACCTTTCTCCAACACAATCAAAATAATCGAAATAAACTTCTCTTTAAAAAAATGTTTAAGTATTGGATGGGAATTTGCGCTCAACTGCAAATATGATGAACTACTCTGTTTATTGTCATTTAATATAAAAAAAATTTTAAAAACAAATTGTAATTTGATGCTTCCTATCTCACCAACATGAAATATATACATGATCGGATAATTGATTTGATTTATTGATCATTGTATCGATTGATCATTTGATTGATTGATCGTTGTGATTGATTTGCTTCAAACAAGCATATATGTTTTTTTTTATGAGACCAAGAAATCCCTCTGTAACAAAGAAGAAATATAATCACAAAATCATTCTTAAAAATATTCCCAAATTACATTAAAAAGAATTTATTATAAAAATTCAAAACATTCCATTTATATAAACATTATACAACTTTTACTGATATTATAATGATAATAGGCTATACCTTCAATATAAACCTATTAAAACTCATTCACTCTAATAAGGAAACCCTGCATAATAAAACAAACATATTAAAGTTTTTTATTCTGGTATACATCGCTTTTGTACAGTATGAAGTGTGATATGAAAAAATCTCTCCAATAATAATAATTTAATAATAATTAGTAATAATTTAATTTATTTAATGTTATTATTATTTTGTAACCTGCAATGTTTTTACACAAAAAATATCTAAGAATCTATCTATTAAATAATTACTGACTTGGGCAACATTACACATGTATATAATCTGTAGAGATTACTCTCTATAAAAATATTAAATTGGATATAATATCTGAGAATCATATTCCAATTGGTAAAAAAACCACACAACTTTGCAGGTAAATAAAAATCCTAACATCTTCAAGGCTGCAACTATTACTGCATAATACCCACATCTAGTAGAATAAATACTTATATATTGCCACAAGTACCTCCAAAGGGATCGGCATCACCATATACAAATAAATATATTAGAATAAAGGTTTATTTGAAATTTTAGGCTGTTGCCATAAAATAAAAATTGGTTTAGCAAAAACACCAGAGAGAAAAAATTCTAACAAAGATAGTGCTTATAGTGTTTATTTTATATCTCTAAAAAGGAAAAGATTATTTGCAATGTTTAACAAAAGTCACCTTCTATGATCCTTTATAAGAACAGAAAAATTATTTTTCTTTTTCTTTTTTTCAAGGTATTAACAAAATATTTTCTATTTTGCTAAAAAGTATTTTGTCCATGTTTCTTGAAAAAGACAACCATTTTGAAAAAATATATTTAGCTTTGTGATCAAATAAAATTCTTAACTGCTGTTTTTAAATTATCTCTTAAAGAAAAGTTTTATAAAAAATAAAAAAAATAACAAGAATTGACAAAAAAAAGGTAAGAAGTAAAGAATGAAAATCATCAGTGAAGTTAGAAAACATGGTGAATTGAAATTGTGGGAAAATTACCCTTTTGAAAAACAAAGAAAAAATATTGATGCAAATATTAAATTAAATATTAAATAAATATTAAATTAAAAAAAAAAAAAAAACTGTCTAACACATAATTTGATATTGCAAAATACACTGATTACACTTTTTTGAAGTTGGTTTAAACAAGATAAAATAAAAAAAAAAATGTTTAAAAAAAGGTTATAACATTATAAAAATCATTTTTCAATAAAGTTCATAGATACGCTATAAATATATCCTTTATGTTACGATTTTATTCTAAAAGTTTGGAATGTTAACTTGCTGCAAATTTACTTTCCCAATTTCAGTTTTTTCAACAATTTTTCAAGTTTTTTAACACATTCAGCACCACAGTAAAACATCGAAAAAAACCAGGGGAAAAAAACAGTGTGAACAATAAAAACACCATTGTTAAAAAAAAAAAAAAAAAAACATCAATATCTTGATGAAGGAATATCTAAAGTAAACATATTATATATCATTTCAAAGCTAATATAATTCCCTATCTAATTATGATAAAATAAAGCCTGAAAAGAAAAAATTTTTCCAGATATTGACCTGAGTCTAAAGAAAAAAAAGCTTATTTTGCAAACTTTCAAAATAAAAAACATGACTACATTTGTCAGCAAAAATCCTTTTCAGATTTTAAAATTTCAGCACGCACTCAAACTGGGCAGGAAAAACAGTGCCAACAATAAAAATATACTTGTTACAAAAAAACATTAACATCTTGAGGTGTGTATTTGAATGTATCCATACACCAATAATCTTCTAGGTTAGGTCTTCAGTCTATTCCCATAGCAATTAGCACTGCAATGAGTTTGAGTAGCTCATACTTGTTAATGGAACTCCAAATGAAAAATATTGAATGCAGACGAGCAGGTAAATTCTCTTGCAATTTTTGGGTCGCGTATTCATTTAAAAGTGTTACTTGTACGTCTAAGCTATACAGTTCCAAAAAGCTGTTATAAGCTGAAGATGAACCATCAAGGTCAGCAAGAACTGGATATTTTCACCTACTTTCTGTTGAAAATGTCTGATATGGAAATTTGTTTGATTCTATGAAAACTGCAGTGTTTTCATAAACCTTAAACCTTTTGAATTGACTTACTTATTTATCTCGTAGTTTTACTCAGCAAGAATTTGTAATTTACAGCCATGATATTTGGATTTATTGCTGTTTAACTGTTGTTTATCAGAAAGTAGCTGTGAGTGGCTCGTGGTTTATTTGTAAGATACCACAAACCGCTCACAGCGGCTTCCGGCGCTGAATGAGTTAATACTTAATTTTTTGCACTTATTCAAATTGTATAATTAAGCACAAAAAAAGCACGATATTGATAAAATATAGGTTTAAAATTCTACTAAAGTGATTTTGAAATTCTTCAAAGCTGTTACTAAAAAAATAATACTTCCAATGCAAATGCATTTAACTT
This sequence comes from Euphysa ruthae, assembly GCA_035046665.1. Taxonomy (NCBI): domain Eukaryota; kingdom Metazoa; phylum Cnidaria; class Hydrozoa; order Anthoathecata; family Corymorphidae; genus Euphysa; species Euphysa ruthae. The sequence continues at coordinate 10,415 of JAUZNK010095555.1, forward strand.
TTGTCCAGTCAGATTTTAAGCTATAATAGATATACTACCTATAACTTTATTTTTTTTTTTTAAATAAAGTTATAGGTAAAGAAAAGTTAGAGGGGTTTGAGTTATGTGATCCCAATCACAGTACAAGGCGTGTTTCGTCCTTGTTAGGACAGTTGTACGTACTGATTGGCAAAAAAAGAATAAAAATACTTTCAGCTTATCTAGATAGCTGAATATTTTTACTATGATATTTATGAAAAAGTTAGAAGCAAAATAATATAACTATAAATGATTAAAATACTCTAGCTGCAATAAATTTAGGAATTTTTTGTCAAAAGACATTAGATTCTTCAGTAATTTACCAAATACTTGAACCTCTTCAATTTTCTGCAGTCAAGAGCAGTAAAAATCTAAAATTAAAGGTAAGCATATCATATAATTGATAAGAGATAAAACAATTTCAAAAAGGTTGAATCATTCAATCAATCAAAATGACATCTTGTGTGATAATTCAGATGAATTTTTAATATTTTTCAGATTTAAGTCCAATAAAATAAAAAAATATATTATTGATAATTAGGATTTTTAAACTTCTGATTCTTAATAAAATTAAAAACTATCAAAATTTTCACATTAGACACTCATTTACAACACATATAACAAATCAAAAATAAAACATTATTTAAACATCATTCAAAAATTATCAAAATCAAACAAGTAATTTACAAGCCAAACATTTGATTGTTTTTTGCTTCTCCAGCTAAATTTGACATCTGTCTGGCTGGTTGTGGATTTACGCGATCAGAGCTGACGCGCACACGCTCGTCGAGAAATTTGTCAAAATCTGTACTACTCATCGAACTTACTGGGTCATTTTCATCTTCTTTGTGAGAAGCAGTATTAGCTTTAAGTTGTGCAGTTCGAGTGTCTTGGTAATCTGATTCAAGCTGTGCCTAGATAAAAAAACATATTGAACTGATATATTCAGTGAAAAAAGTTTTTATTCATGTGTAGGATACAAAGTAAAAATATATTATATGGAAAATAAGATTATTTTTAAGATGTCTCAACAAAATCGACCAATAAAATGAACAATTAATCAGGTTTAAAGAAAAAATTTATACAATTTCAGGGCCCAAAATGAGCAAATTTTTCTGCATGATAAATAGACTTATATATTTTAGTCATCAGTAACTCTTGTCAATAGTTAATAATCTATCAAGATCTAAATCAAAATTGTTGTCGTTTATTCTTAGTGCCCTCTGAACTCTGTTTATAAGCTTCATTTCCTTTTTGAAACAAATCATCCAGATCAGAGGGCAGTATTAAAAATATTATATAACATGGGCATAAACTAACAACTTTGAGTGAGATAATGACAATGAGTTTCTTAGACATATAATGGCACACAGCTTCTGGTTTGCATTTTTGCTAATATTAATAATATGACTGGAAAAGGACAGTTTGCTATCAACCTCGTAACCTCGTAACTTCTACCTCGTTTTTGGTAGCAATATTTATATTACAGATAATTAAAGATAAATCTATATTTTTTTTGTCCAAGCGACACAATTCGTATAGAAAAACCTTTGTGAAAGACTAATTGAAAAATGGTCTTTAAAAAAGTTGTCTATCTGTCAAAAACAACTCTTTCAAAGACCTTTGAAATTTTAGGAAAAATATTAATTGGACGGATAGCTTATTTTATTTGAGATATCCCCTTTTTTAAACACAGGTAAAACCTCAGCCCATTTCAAGCGGAGTTGGCACAGTGGTGAGATCGTTTGACTCCGGACCGAAAGGTTACGGGTTCGACTCCCACCTCTGG
>JAUZNK010095566.1:0-20045 GCA_035046665.1 Euphysa ruthae
ACACACGTACATATTTAAAAACACACACATGTACACACATATACACATATACACGCATACACGTTAACCTTTATTTTTGGTAAAGACTCTCTCTAACCCTTAATCAAAATTGTTGACATCAGCATGTTTTTTGATGATATCACAAAATACTTCTGAAACTTTTTTTTTATAATGAGTTTTTACATAATATGAATGGCAAAACATACTGTACAAAGACTTAAAAGTTTAAATATTCTTTATAACTTATGGCTACAAAAATTTTTCTTTTCTTTTTGCATTTACAAGGAAAATTTTTAGAATCTACACAGGACTCATGGTCTGGAATAAGAATTTCTAGCAGGTGGTCAAATATCTTCTTTAAATTTATTTCAACTCACGAGAAGTAAACATCATTTTAAAGCATAAAACTACATATCTGGTTCTAGAACATAAACTAAAGCATTCTTTAAAAATCTAAAACCGCTTTTGTGGTTATTCGTAAAACACACCAAGTGCGATTTTTACAAACAAAAGGGTTTTCTTTGGTAGATTTATTAAACCTGATAATTCATTATCAAATCAAAAATATTATCTCAACGTAAACGCACCTCAAAGCTGTAAAAGTTCAATCCCTCCATCTTTAAATCTTTCTCCAGGTACTAAAAAACAATTAAATTAGTCGGATCCCTAGAAACTCATTTTTAAAATATCTGTTATTGAAATTTTTTCTCTCTCATCAATAAACCTCAGGTTTATGCACAAGAAACACAGCCCTTCTTGGATCAAATTTTATTTTAAACAGCATTTTTTTCCCATTTTAAGGAATAAAGAGCTACTACAAAAAATCAGAGCAAATATGATGTTAATATTAACACTGATATTTGCAGTAAACCTCATTGATAATTTTATATTAATATATTATATCATTATTATATAAATATATATATTCATATATATTATTTCTTAACAAGTGTTAGTGACTAATAGCTTCCAAAAAAAAAAAAAAAAAAATCTACGGCTCTAAAACCTAAATTATATGCCAAAGATAAATAAAACACGTTTTTGGCACAAATCACCCTAAAACTGCTTACAAAACCCGACTTCTCTAAAATTACGTTTTTGAGGAAAAAAATTAATTATCTTTCAGGCCCAAAACGGCTAAAAAATGAAAAATGAAGAAAAATCAGCAGACGAACAGAAAGGACAGAGTAGCAGCCAACAGCGTAATTATAGAACTCCATATGCAATTTTGGGGGTCCGAAAAGGGCTTTGAGCTCCATGTTGATTAGTAAATAATTACCTCGCGTAGAACAGCAAGGCGAATAAAAATAAACTCAACATCTTGTGCAACTGGAATTTCAATATCTGGACCAGACTAAAACAAATGCATAATCAATCAAAACAAGTTATGACGACTAATTTTTCACCCTTAAATACTAGTTTTGAAGAGTAAGAAAACCTATAAGCATTTGAAAAGTAAGAAAGCCTACAAGTATTTGAAGAGCAAGACAGCCTATAAGTATAATTACCTGTATTATAAGTATTTGAATTTTCTTTAAAAGATATTCTATATAATGCCTACGTAAATTTATAATTATTTTTACTAAATGTATTTATTAATATAAATATAATTATTTCACATGGATGTGATTACCCTAATAGTTAGCCTATTAACTTGACATATTTAAAGTTAATATAAAAAATAAATATAAAAAATTAATATAAAAATTAATATAGTCCTGTTTGTGGAAAAAAGAATGTTTAATTTAAAAAAGAATTTTTGGTAAATATATTCCAAGCACAAGTACTTTATACAGAAAAAAAATAAAGAGAGTAATCTTCAGTAAAATGAAAAATTTCAGAAACAAATGAACTATATTAGAAATATGAGTATGTGATTAAGACATAATATCCTTCTATAGTCCTGTAAGAAATGAAATAAACCTCACGAACATGCTGATTCTAGCTGTGCTTCTCTTCACATTTGCTTTTGTTGCACAATAACTGAAAGTTTTGATTGGAGTGATTTTTCATTCCTTTTGTTAATTAAAAATCCGAATACATCAATTCTTAGATTCTACAGCTGTGAAATTAAAGTTAGGCTCACCAAATTTTAATTGAAATTACCCGCATGATCACCTGTTCAAATAAACTAAACACAGGCAAAACCAACCTTCACAATTTCTTCCTTAGGCAAACCTTCACAATCATCTTTTTCATGGCCTAAGAACGATTAGAAGAATTAACAACTAATTTCATGAAATAAAAATGGTGCATTAAAAAATAACAGCGGATTAAAACTTTTCACTTTTCAATAATAATTTACCCAACCCATTGCAAGGATGGAAAACAGAAAGTTCACGGTATCCATTTTTCTCATAAAATTTTCCCACAAATGGCCTAAAAATATTTTTTAAAGCTGAGAAACTTCTATTTTGGGGCAAAAGCCTTCAAAAAAAATTTTAAAACATTGGTGAAAAAAAATCCACATTGTCACGCAACTTAATAGAAAATTGGTACACCTTATCACCTTCACAATCATCGTCACAAAAAAAATAAGGGAAAACAACGAATTTTGGATGATTGGATATGCATTACTGCATTACTTCAATTATGAACTGTTGGAAGTCAAAATGAATACTACAGCTTCCATTTGAGTCAAAAACTTAGCCGCAACAATGATGGAGGCTCATATCCCACCTGATTTTAAATAATCTTACCAATTTGGGCACAGATTTCACAAGGTTTCTTCTGATTTGGTTTGAATTCTTCTCTTAATATGGTGAAATGAACTTCATGTGTAGCAAGGCCTTTAAACAAAACAACTCATATAAGAACTATATTTCATATTTAGATTTTTCACAAATTAAAGTAACTATGCAACTCAAAAACACCAGAAAAATAACAGAAATTCAAAGGCTTGCCTAACAGTCAATTTGTAAAAATAGATAAATATAATTATAATTATAAATAATTATTATAAATAATAAATAAATTATCGGTGACTGTGGTTCAATATTTCGGTTATAAAAAAATAAGCGTTAAAATAAAGCAGAGGAGTAAAAAAGACAAAAAATAAAACATAAAAAAGTGGCTCTTGATTATCTCAAATTTTTTAAATTAATGTCCCATAAAACAACCATTTTAATAATAAGTCCTAATAAATACAAAATAAAATTCCATGAAACATGGCAGATATCAGTATCTGGCGCAGAGAGTTTAGTGGTATAAGTGAAGGTAGATAACCTTGGATAGTTATTCTCTTAGTGTGTAGCACCAAAATAAAAGGATAAGGTTCCTATATTACTGCAAAAACACTGCCTATAACTAAATGATGAGGTCAGACCTAACTATTTAGTCACAGTCTTAACATGTGAATTTCCTTAAAGTTTTTGCTGCATAAGTAAATAACACTAAAAGTGTATGATAATGATGATGCTGGACATAGCTGTTTGCTAAAATGATATTAACTTGCACTGTTTTTAATGTCATCTGGAAGAGTGTTCCTTAGTAAACAAATTTTGAATTGCAGGGCATTTGTGCCATAAGTAACAGTGTGAGCAGCTGAGAGTTTAACAAGACACGAAGATTGAAGATTAAAAGGCATAACATTACGATCAAAAATATCCCAAAGCAGTTTTGGATCCAACTGATTCAGTGTTTTATACACCTCGAACATTAATAACTGAAGGTGTCTATTATGAATAATACAACTATCGTCCATCTTCAACAAAAAATCGAAACTTACCAAGCATGATAAGATCAGCTAAAAAAAAAAAACAAGCGTGTGTTACAGAAGCATGAAATTTTACATTGCATAAGCGTTACATTGAGAAGTATGAAAATTTACACACCTTAATATGCTTACAGCATTTATTTTTAAAGTCTTCAAATATTTAACAATAAAAGTTTTAACCATAGGTAAAATTAGGATACGGAGTAGCCATTTTAGAGCCAAATAAAAAAAAATTCTCTTTAAGGGCTACTCACTACCCCGTTCATACTTACGCGACATATGCGTAAAATACGCATAAAATATCAAGATAAATTGTGTGAAACCGGGACTGGTCCGCGATTGGAATATCTTTATCATGGAAATCTCAAACACCAGAGAAGTGGAGTCCGGAGATGGCGCTTAAAGAGTTAAATGCAATTCTGCTGACTTCAACTTTGTTTACACAATGAATATATGAAGCACTCCCAATAATATTGGATGTGAGACCAAAATAAATTGTCTTTCTGTAAGTGTGCCAGTTGCAAAAAGCCAATATAAGTCTGTATTTTACAAACCTTATAATACACAATATATATTAATGAGTTACTACGATAAAATCCATTTGGTATATATTTCAAGGTGTAGTTCAATTATATAATACATACCATCTGCACCATTTAAACAATGCTTTGTGTTTGGGTCATGATCCGGCTGAGCTTTCTGAGTACGTATATAATCCATAATTTTATGTTCACCTTCACCTGGGGTGTTTGCGTCTGATAGAATTACCTAAAACAAAGAAAAACCATGTATATAACAAATACACTTTTTTATTTTATTCGCAAAACATATTTCAGTACCCATCTTTATGGCAACTAAAGCATGAGGTTACTATTTTAAATTTTCTTTTCTGCAATGGAACTAGAAATAAGCAAACTTAGAATGTTTCAAAATGGTACCAGATCAAAGAAAGAGAGTTCAATGTTGCCAAGGACTTTAAAGAATATATTTATGAATATATGTAGTACTGAAAATCAAAATAAATTTTTAAAAATTTTTCGATTCATAAAGCCCATTTTGTATTTCAAAAATATTCACAGGTGCTAGATCTTTATTTTGGGCATCTATTAAAAAAGTTCTTAGAATTCGAAAAAAACCTTTGAGCTAAATTACAAAAAAACTACAAAAATCGTTGATACTGAGGATCTAATCGTAATCGTAATCGTAATCTAATCGTAGCGTAAGACAATCAAAATATTTATTTAAACCAGAACAATTTCACAACAATAAATTAATTTTTCAATAAAAATTTACATGCTTTGAGAATTGAGCTGATAACATTTAGAACAGTCAACATATTTTCTAACGTTAAAAATTAAATTGTTTCTTAACGCCAGACAGAATTGTTACAGAAATTCTCAAGATAAAATTTTAGGACTAACATCTTTAGGGCCAAAATTTAGTATGATCACTCAGGTATGTTTTTCTTCAAGGAGCCAAAGATCTCCAGGAGAATTCTAGGACATCTTGGATATTTGTTGAAAATCCAAGGACTTTCCAAGAGATTCCAGGACATAAAATTCATGGTCACCATGATTTATAATAATGACTTTACACCTTGGTAATAATATTTCAAACTAACAAGTGGTTACTGAGCAAACCCATATTGGAAATTACGGATAGAAATGAGTGATTTTATAGCACTCAGCCGGCCTCGACAGTCCAATGAAATAAAAGCTAAATAATTTTAAATTCCTGAAAGGGAGGATTAGAGTAGACCTATTCTTTTAAGCTCTGAACAATATCCTAAAAGTTAAATGAAAATAGTTTCGACTGATTTTTGAAGCTAAGGCATCTTTTTGTTATTTTGAAATTTGGTAATTTCAATTTGACAGCAAAAATAAGCTGAGATTCAAATGAACACATTTTACATTTAAAATTTTTTAGATTTTAAAATAATTTCATTCAAGAAATTTGTCAACTATCTCATAAAATCTAAATAATATCATCACCATCATAGATGCTTAATATTGCAGCAAAAACTTCGGAAAAAATGACGTTTACTGAAAAATTTACATGACTGTCATGTCAACATGTGTAGCAGAAGAATATAATAATTTGATGGCAGATAATTAGAGTTACAGCAAAACTTTTACATTATTTATTATTGAAATATTAACTAGAAGATTTTTCACCATCCCCTAGTCCGATAGTCCGACTTATCTAGTCCGATAAAACCTACACCAATAAAATTGACCTAAAACAAAAACTTTGTTATATTATAAATGTCATACCTTAATATTTTTCCAACCAGGATCGTTAGTAAGTCGATTGGAAATATAAAACCTCAAACACACTGCCAACCTATCCATAAAGTCGGTTCCCTAATAAAAACAAAAATTAATACAATTCTAGACATTCTAAATAATAGGTATCAACAATTAAAAAACACAAAACAATAAATGTTTTTTTGACTGGACAAAATTGAGTACATTATTTGGCATATGGCATTACTATATACAAATCAATTTGCTAAAAACTTGTATATCTTCAGTAATTTCTTTGCAAAAAAACACAAAGCCAGTCATCATCATCACCATCGTCATCGTCAATGTTATCATCATCATCATCATCAACATCAACATCATTATTATAATTAATATAATGTTATTATTATTAAATTTTAAAGGCGTTGCATGAAAGAAATATCTGAAATATTTATACCCGAAAACGAGAAAATGGGATAAAAATTTATTGCCCTTAAAAAAAAAAACTTTGATACTTTGAAACTTTGATACTTTGAAATAAGCAATTTAGATTTACAGATACAAAATGTAATAAAATCAAAACATCTATTCAAAAGTTTAAGTACCAAAAATTCACATTGAAAATTAAAAATATATAAAAAAAAATATATCAAATTAAAGCTTAGGTTGAAACTTTGATACTTTGAAACTTTGATACTTGAAAAAAGCAATTTAGATTTACAGATACAAAAAGTAATAAAATCAAAACATCTATTCAAAAGATTAAATACCAAAATTCACATTGAAAATTAAAAATACATAAAAAAATATATCAAATTAAAGCTTAGGTTGAAACTTTGATACTTTGATACTTGAAAAAAGCAATTTAGATTTACAGATACAAAAAGTAATAAAATCAAAACATCTATTCAAAAGATTAAATACCAAAATTCACATTGAAAATTAAAAATACATAAAAAAATATATCAAATTAAAGCTTAGGTTGAAACTTTGATACTTTGATACTTGAAAAAAGCAATTTAGATTTACAGATACAAAAAGTAATAAAATCAAAACATCTATTCAAAAGTTTAAGTACCAAAAATTCACATTGAAAATTAAAATTTATAAAAAAATATATCAAATTAGAGCTTAGGTCTAGCTGCTAAAAGACAAACTTACCGCGTAGAAATCTTTACATATTTTGATTTACTTTAACCCTACCATAAATGTACAAATAAAACGCAAAGAGGATTTATCAAATTGTTTGCATTTTTCATCAAAAACTTAACGTTTTGATATGTTTGAAAACATGATATTTTGGTGCACCAAAATTATATCCTTGAAAGAAATTAGCTAAAACATAACAAAACATTAGATTTACGTATTCAATGAAATCTTTCTGCCAACAAATGATGAGACGTTAAAAGACGTTAAAAAGATGCTAAAAGTATAAATATTTTTAGGTTAAAATAATTATAATTATAAGAATTAAAATAATTATAATTATTGACATAAAATATAAAACAAATTAACATGAAATACAAAAAATAGAATATTTATGGTTTGAATATAATTTTTGAGTTAAAATATAAATATGCAAACACAAGATAAAAATTTAAAAAAAAACCTATCTAATAGCAGCATTTCCCATACTTACCGGAGTGATACAGTTACTATCAAAACTTTCCTTTTTTTCAGGTTCAGGTGGAAGCAATGCACCTAAAAATATTTTATATTAGTTTTATATTATTTATTTTATAATATTTTATTTTATATTAAACTTGAACAAAATTGATTTACTGTTCTGATTATTGAGATCTTCTTAAAAATGGCCTGCCTTACTTATTAGATAGCGCTTACCTACTCTACATATTAGGTAACACTTACCTACCCTACTTATCAGTTATAGCTTACCTACCCTTCTTATTAGGTAGCAACAACCTACCCTACTTATTAGGTAGCAACAACCTACTTTTCTTATTAGGTAGAAACAACGTACCCTACTTATTAGGTATTGCTTTTCTAATCTATTCACTATGTAGCCCTTATTTATCCTTATTATCAGGTAGTGTTTACCTACTCTACCAATAAGGTGACGCTTAGCTACACTACCAATTGTGAATATCTGGGAAAGCAATTAGAATATTTTTATATAATCATAATTTGCAAGAATCTATTTTTAACATCATTTTTGGAATGTAATCAATAAACTTTTTTCTTAATAACCAGGTGAACGGTGAAATTGTGAAATTGTGCAGATATCAGAATACGTTTTCATTATTACACATAACGGAGCTCAAAAATGAATTCAACCAAAATTACAATCAGTTAAAAAAGTGTTTCACCTTTTTCTAACAACCTCTTTTTTATACTAGATATGATCTCTTTTGACTCCCTAAAATTTAAACGTAAACAAATTTTTACATAAAGTTATAAAAATGTTTCTCTTTTTTTAAAATAAAGTAGAAGAACATCAAAAAAACAAACATAAATTTCAAAGATAATCCATTTCTTGATATAACTTTCATAACTCTGTTGAGAACAATACAAATTAATTACGACACTCTGATATGGATGAGAGACAGGTGCACTGACAGGGATGATAAAACAGACAAACTGACGTGAACAATACACAGATGTTCTGACGCTAAACTATTCGTAACTATATGTATTCGTATTCTCATCAGCTTTAACGTTTTATTTAATATTTTGAACTTAACTTGAAAGATTTCGAAAAGTCTAAACATCAAAAGCTTTATTTTTTTTCGGTCTCCTTGAATACTTAAAACAGAATTAAGGCTGACCACGCCTCTTTCTACTTAAACTCAAAAGATCTACCAAAATAATTGCAACATGATAGTTAAATAATTCTGAATTACTAAAGTAAATTAAAATCTTATACATGTATTAAAGTATTTTAATGTATAGGTTATGTTTAATATTTGTAAAAATATTTCTTTTTCAGATATTTCATATTTTTTCATTAAAATTTATTCAAAATTGACCAGCGAAAAGAACAAAACAAAATTTTTCAGAAAATATTTAAAATTAAAATATTTATATTTAAATAAATATTTAAAATGTAATTTTAAAAATATAAAAAGCTTCTCCCAATAGTCCTTTCTAAGACTGCATTGTTTTATTATTTGATTTTAAAAATTCAACTACCACTTCCCCTCTTTACCAAAAAGGGAAAAACTACAAATTATTTTGTTTGAACAACAAACCTGGAGTCCTTTGCTGCTCTGAACCTCCTGGATCTCTGCTGGTTCATCTTTGCACGTGGAGCCTGAAAACGCAAAATTAAACCTTTATCATATACATTAAGAGCTCACAAAAACAAAAATAAAACAAACAAGTGAAATTTTATTACATTTTAAAAACTAAAGCCAGATGTGAAAACATTTTATTGCATTGTAGAAAAAAACTAAAACCATGCTTGAAAAAAAAGCTGATGTCCAAAGCAATGTTTTTCTTAACAATTACCAGTCAAATAGAAGATTAATGCGTCGTTGTTTTGAACAGGTTTTAAGTGGTGGTAATACAATTTTAATGAAACTTTATTTTCAGTAGGCTTCCAAGGTACGCATAAAAAACTTGGACCAGCGAAACTTTTTAAATTAAACTCTCATGCCAACTTAAACCTAAGACAAAAACCTAGCCATTCAAAATGCAACAGTCATTGAAAATGTAACACAACCATTAAAATCATTCAAAACAAGATAAAAAGATGAAAATCCTAAAAGCAATTAATACTCATATCTTTTGTTGACCAATTAAAATTTTAATGGGTTACAAAATTAACAAACTACATGACCAAAACGCAGTGTTCCAGGTTTTCAATAAAAAAAACACATGATGTTCCAGGTGTCAAAGTGATCAAAATATTTCAAATTTAAAGCTTCTGGATGTTACCTATGTTTCTTTGAAATGATTTGTGCAAAATACACCATACACCATACGCCGTTTTTACTACATACACCACATATACACCATACGCCATAAAAAAGCTCTCATGACAATTGGGCTTAGCCAAAAATAAATAAACTGGTAATCATCACAGAAATTCAAATACATTAACTTTATACAAGATAACCAGAAACTATAACTTTATTAACATGGCATATTTTCAACGCAGACAGGTTGAATTTATTTGAAAAAAACTGGAACCTAAATTTTTGTGTGACAGAAGTATAATTTTTTCAAAGAAAAAAAACATGAATGTAACTTTAAGGCATGATTTCCATGATGTCCAGAAAATTCTCAATAGAATTGAACCGTTTTAATTGGATGCATATTATTTCTTGTAAAGTTTCAAACCCTCTCCTAACTTATAAATAAATATAAATAAATAAATAAATAAATACATTTCTTTCTTGCTCCCAATTAACTTTCAATTTAAAAAAATTTTTAAATTTAAAAAAAATTTTGTCAATAAAAAGGAAAACAATGTATTAACTTTTACTGTTAGAGCACTTATTTAAGTAGAATCAGTGCATAACTTATTAAGAAATGCACGGTAAATAAACAGGATCCTATAACCCGCAAAAAATTTCAAATTTCTGGGTAAAGGACACACATAAACCTTGGGTTCCAAAAAAAGTCTATATTCCAGTCTTTCCCTGAGTTTTTCCAAGTCTCAAGGATTTCCAGGTAGAAATGAACCAGCAATATGTGCTATACCTTCAATAATCAGTCTCAAATGAAAAAAATCAAATCTAACTTAAAAGTGACTTAGTGGTTTCTTTATAGTGGCCTTAATATAAGATGCAGTGCACCGTTTCTAGAAGTTAGTTTAGGGTTAATGATTCCCATGGTAAAGAATGGTTAGCTTTACATTGCAAAAAAGAGGAAGAATTTCTTGTGATAATTGAAAGTTTAACCCAAACACAGTTGACCACTGTATATATTTATATATATTTATACGACTATATTCCATTTAAACGATTTTTGAAATGTAAACGACTACTCATTGACAATTTTACCTGTTGTTTATATATTTACCTCATTTGTCACATTAGAAATAAACAAAAAAGAAAAACTGTCAAAAACACACTAAAAAAAAAATTTACTTTTTGCAAGTTCATTTGAAAACAACTGCTTTTAAATTTCTTTTTCTCATAATAGAAAAATGGAAATAGAAATTTTATTGGATTATCTAAGAAAAATAAACATAGCAGGAAAATTATTTTGTAATGTGACTCCCACCTGAGTTATAAAAGCATTGTAAAGAAAAATTTAAAAGCACAACTAAAGAAAACCATAAAGCAAATATCAATCTCAGAAAAAATAACACTGTAATACATTCTTCACTTTTTGTACCTAAAACCAAACCCGCTTGCTCTATACCATACGGTGCAGCACCAAACACGATGATCATTTATGCAAAAGTAAAAGGTCAAATTCCATTCCAAAAAGTTGTTGGTCTAACAGACAGACACGCAGAAGCTCTGTTGGTCCCTTTTAATGCCAAAGACTCCCTTTTACTCTCCTTGGCACCAAAATTTATTCGGCTTGCTCAAGAGTTATCAAAAGACCATAAAACCTTAAGTTCTTTAAGCATGTAAATGCTGAATAGCTACACGGTCATTTTATAGCTACACCAGGAAAAAGATGAAATACCTTTGGATAATGTGACGTAAAATCTTTCTGACTCTACTAATTATATGAAAGGAATGGTTGCAGGTTTCAGAACATTTCTTTAGAAAAAAATATCACATCTGTTAAATATTGGCTGTGATCTATGTCATCATGTTCATAACTTCGTAAAGAAATTTCATTTGAAAAGTATACTGAATATTTAAGTGACGATTTACACACAAACTTCCACTGGAGCCCTGATAAACTTCACTATTTAAAAGAGATATGAAAACTTATTGGGATCAAGCATGTTACTTAAACTGTAATATTTAAAATGTTAGTTGTAAAGAAACAACGGTGGGATTGTCAATAATAAAAGCGACTTGATTAAAAAAATATATATATTTTATAGAAAGATTTGTTCAAAAAATTAGAAAAGATTATTTTTTTTGACCCAAAAAAATCTTTAATTTTAAATTTTTTTTATTTTTTGGTTTATATTTTTTGGTCAATTTGGTCAATTTTTATCAATGCATATTTTGTCATTCACACTACTTCTTTTAGGGGCAGGATAAAAGTGTGTTTATTGTACTTATAGAATAAGTCATATGTTAATGAAAAATAAAACAGTTTTTTTTTAGTAAAAACGCTAGAATAAATTGTAATTGATCCAAATATATATGCCCCTCACATCAATTTGTATTAGGGTCATAATCATGACATACAAAATTTTGCCTTTTCATACCTCTACTTTGGCTAAAACAGTACCTTAAAAAATACCAGACAAAAAAATGCATAAAAAAACATAAATATATATATTTATTTTTGTAAGTATGATCTTTGAAACGGCGGGTAAGGAGAATTTATTTTTTCATCAATGCTATTTCCACACGGAAAGAATTTTATATAATAATTATTGTTTACTATCAGGGAATAAGAAAGAACTTCCAAATAAAAAAGAAATCACTTTCTTATGTATTTTAAAAGCAGATGATTTAATAACAACATTATATCATGTTAAAAGAACTTTTAAATAAAAAAAGAAAAAGAAATCAGTTTCTTATCAATTTTGTTGACTCATTGAATTTTTTTAGGGTACATCAAATTAAGTTAAAAATTGCATCAGGGAGATAAGCAAGCTTCTTTGACAAAAATCACTCACTAAAAAAGGAAAGAGCATATTGTAACAAAGTTATTTTTATACTCAAGCAAAAACTGATTTACACAGCAATTTCTACTTGTGTACCACAAGTGCCATTATCTAAACCCTTTATTTTGATACTCGAACAAAAAAACCAAAGTGTTATCGTCTCCATGATAACTTGACTTCAGTAGTTTGAGCATTATATAAAAACTATATAAAAACAATTAAATTAACAATTGGGGAGGCAAGACAAAAACAAATCAATTTGGCTTTAAAGAGCGTAAAGTCAGCAAAAGCAGATGGCTTTTTATAGGTTTATTTTAAAATCATCAAACTATCATTAGTATCAATTATTAATTAATTAGATAATTAGATATAATTAATTAGATAATAATTAGATTACTTTAAATCTTAGCTAACTATACCAAATTATGCGTACCTATTATGAAAAAAAATATTTTTTAAGACATTAAAATATTCTATCATTCCTCTACCATTTTTAGTTCCATGGCAAAAAAAGAATGGCTTAAGACCATTATTGACAAAATGATTGAATTAACACTGTGGGATATTTATGGTTATATTGTCTAACTTTTGAAACGCCTTAAGTCCATATTTCTCAATCAGAAGCTTTAGAATTAGAATTTGCTTCTTCCACTTAGGATAATGAACATTATAATCTTCAGGAAAAAAAACTTATGCGTTTTCAAGAAAAAAAGCTTTATGTCCATTTTTAAGGACTTAAGTCGTTTTTTCTCAAAACATCAACCCAATGTGACATAGGGCACTTTAACAATGATTACTAGTCTACTATAATTTGACATTTAAAGGTTTCCAACTCATTGAGAAGGCCTGTTTCTTTGCATGGTGTGTATTTATTGATATCTTTAATTTCCCCAGTATTTAGAAAAGGACTGGAAAATATTTGTATTCGCTAAACATGACTGTAATAAGGCCATAAACTGTTGTGATATCTAGATATAAATGGTGTTGTCTAGCACAGTTCAATTTTTACTAATAGATTGAATTCAATTATCTTGCAACTTTGTAATGAGGAAGAAGCATGTTAAAGTGAATAGAAAATACCCCAAGAAGAATTAACTTGCTCTAATGTTTTAGTCCAATGAGTTTACTAATTATAAAGTTAGTGCCACTAATAAGTTTCTGTGTATATACTTGATGAGAAATCATATTTAAAATATGTTTTTACCACAGCTTTGTTTTTAGATAAGACTTTTTAAGACGTATTACAGTTGATTCCAGAGTCTTAAAAGAAGCCTGGCACTTAAATGACCCTAAATAAGTAGCAAAAGAACATTGGTCATTGGAAAAATGCAAGGAATAGTCATTGGGAGAACTGGCCAAAAATTCAGTGTGAAATGAGATATTGACGATAATGAATCTGTCATAGCTATGGGGTATTTGCACAAAGAAGGAGACACCAAAGATTTACCAGGCCAGATTGGTAAGTAGTATGTGAACAAATTTGTTTGTGTGCACTGATGAATACAAGAAAAAATTGCATAGCAATGTTTGTTGGATTATTACTAAATCGGTAACAATTTATCCTACAGTTACACGTTTTCATCCAACGTGTCAAATAAAATATATACAAATAAGACATTTATCAATACTAATAGACCAATACAGGATACTTAGGTAGATACTTTGTAGGAACTTTTTTTTCGTGTGAGCATAAAATTTCTGTGAACAGTTGTGGCTAACCAGGTTATAATTTTTTGTACTTAAAGTTTGTCAGATCAAGCACATTTCTAGACCTTTTTTGCATGGTTGAAGGGCTTCTATATTTCTGTGTTCTCCCTTTATCTGGCATCATCCATGCTGTTTTTTTTTTTTTTTTATAAAAAGCCATTTTTTAAAAAATCTTGCCATTTTGATTTGAACAAGATCAGGAACTGCCATGCTCAGTGTTTTTTCAGCAGATGGTGATGGGATAGAACCAAGAACTCGCACAGATATTATTGCCCAAGTACTAAGTACATATGAGAATGATAGTGACAGTGATTTAGCAGATGGTGATATAACAGGATCAAGCATGATGCTGATGCTGATATTAGTGCTGAAGGACCAACTACTCGTAAAAATGATAGTGACATTGATTTTGAAAAATTTGATCCAGCACAGGTATCTCCAGTTTTATATTCTGGCACCAAACTGAATGTGATTGGCTTCCCTTAACCTTAAATTAACCATGTATAAATCGTTGCTTATATTTCCCATTCTCAGTTTAATATGTCAGAAATTTGGTGTTTAAAATATTATTTGCTTATTGGAACACGTCATTTACGTCATGTTATAGTTTATTTCCTGAAACTACAACTGGAAAAGAAGCAAATGAGACGTTACAAATCGAATAGAACAATTATGCCACAACCAGTGGTTTTACATGTGAGAACAGCATCTTCGCACAGCAAGCAAATTTTGAAAGTACAAACGTCAAGCAATACCAAATTCGACTCTTGTTAGCTTTACTTCTTCACACCTTTTGCTATAAAGAGCCTCAAGATTAATTTTTTAACTAAATTAATTAATCACCTTAATTTCATGCACATTTAATTTATATTTTTTCTTACATTTTTTTAAAAATTTATTTTTAAATTTATTTATCAAACGTCAAACTTATTAAACGTCGCATGCCGATTGTTTGGGAAATAAAATTGTGTCCAGCATTTATTTTTATTTATATATTTATATTTATCTATGTTGTGTATTTATTCGTGGGCATCGTTTTTGAACTTTTGAAATACTTTTGAAATACTTATAATACTGTGTGTAAAATCTAGTAAAGGAGACGCAATGATATTATCTATATAAATTACAGTAGGCTCTTTGCACCAGTCAGCATAAAATTTAAGCCAATTATTTTAAATCCAGAACATGTGATCTAAACAAATCTCACCACTCCATCTATTGCCATGTACAACAACTTTCTTGGTCGAACAATGGAGAATATCCTGAAACAAAATGCAAAGGTGGCTCAAAATTAATTGTTGAAAACATGAACTAAGAAGCCCTTTTTTTTAACTTTGACAGTCAACTGGGAAAATAATAATAATATAAATAATTATAATAATAAAAAATAAAAATATAATAAACTAAAAAATCTTACAATAATTGTCGATACCGAAAACAAATGCAATAATTCGGAAAAAAATTTCATGGAGTTTTAGAAATTTCATTCAAACTTTAATAAAAATTTTCACTTTGAGTGGCTCATAAGAATGCATTTATACTTTCCAGTCAACATGAATGATTTCAACAAACCAAAGCTTTTCAGTTGAAAGTCTGTCATGTGACTTCAACTTACATAATTCTCAATATGAGCCTTGAAATTTGTCACCACAAAAAAAAAATAATAAAAAAGAAGGACAAGTTAGTTAGAATAATTTGACATTTGATATTTCAGTGTGATTATGATGAATTCACAAGATAAAGTGTTTAACATATTAAGTGCGAACAACATTACGTGTCATTAAGTCTGCCCAAGCTCAATGAATCCCATTAAATTGCCTGCATCAAGACCCATGTGTTACAGAAAATGAACAACATCAATATATGGGAATGCAACAGAATTTTATGCTGATGGAGATAAGGCTGGAAAATATTGTACAACGCTCACAAAGTGATGTAGCATTTGAAAAAGAAACATTTTAAAACAAATTGCCTAATATTCACAGTTTTTTTTTTTTGCCAACTTCCTGCCAGGTTCGCAGCCTGTTTCTAATGTATGGCTCAAATGTAAATGTTAGAAAATATGAGGAGTATATATGTTTTAATAAATACAAAATAATAACATGATTGCTTGGAAAAAGACATTTACAACAAAAACAAAAACAGTGCTAAGCTAATAAATATCTGAAATAAAGGTATACATTTACATTAGTAGACAATAATTTACATCTTAAAGGAAAATAGGGAAAATAAAATAAGAAAAGGTAGGATAGGTAAAATTAAGAAAAACTGAGGTTGTGATGACTGAAAAAATAAGAAAATGAGTTTCAGGCAGAGCTTATGGTTCCTTTTTAAAAAAATATGTACAATACGAAACTGCTCATTTTTATTCTTATGTCGGTCACAATTAAAAATTCTCAACTTTTGCTGAACGTGTAAAAAATATTTGGAGCGATTCTAGGATACCACTTTTTTTATAGACATACTTTATGTGAGACCAGTTTGGAGTTTTACGGATTTTTTGTTGTTCAAACCAGAGTCGTTTGGTCTGTAAAAAAGTATCAAAAGCCAAAATTTCTCCTATAAAGGGTGATTTATATTCCATGCGTCACAAAAAATAATCTTGGGTAAATCAAATATATAGATTAGATAGATTCAGATATTTTCACAATTTATTCCTGAGCAGAACAAGCTGGGGGACATTCAAATGGTGAACCCCAAACACCAGTACTGAGCCGCAATTCAAATGCTGAATTTTTTTCATAACTTTTGCATGTCAAAATACTTTAGGTGAAATATTGCAAATATTTATTTTCTGTTACAACGCAAGAATTTCACTAGGCAAGAGTGGCACAAATTGTAAGTCATAGCAAAAGCAAAATCTTTGATATTTGGGTTACCGAGAGGTAAAATATAAAAGTATTTAAAATTTAAAAGTTAAAAAATTAGAAAAGTTAAAATAAATAAAAAAAAAAAATTAATAACAATAAATAACTAAATTATACATTAAAGATGAAACTAAGCGCTTGATATTTCGAGCTTAGTCAAAGCTTTGACAAGTATGTGAGGTACGTGAACACCATAGAGCGTCTCTCTCAGAGCAGACTGAAAAACAGTGCAATGTTGAGAAACAATTTGTTTGAAAACTTCATAAAACCATGAGCAATAAAATAATATTAGCTGAACTCAGCAAAATATTCAGCAAAAATATAAACCAACTCTTATCATAACTTATATCACTTGGAAATATAAAAGTGGAAAAAAAATTTTTATGTTGCTCAGTAATTGTATATAATATAGCTTATGTTGCAGCCCAAACTGAAAACAAAATTATATATTTTTAAATTTTTGTTTTTTTCTTTGTTGTTGGTATGTATATTTGAGCTTGTTTAAAATCCACAAGAATGATTAGGAACCAACGAATTTAATCAAAAACAATTTTTTATTCTAATAGCGTCTGGTACTATTCTGCTCTACCCTGCATCAGCAGAGATATGACAGACATACAAACTATCTGTCATACCTGTGTCTTTACGAAAAAGAAACATTATTTATAAATATATTAGATAATAATCATATAAATAAACACTTTAAATATATATTAAATATATTAAATATTTAGAACCTTGTGGTACACCTAAAACTACTTCAAGCCAAGTTCCAAAATCGGAGCCTAATTGGATTCTTTGCTTACGGTTTGTTAGGTAATTTAGAATAAAGGTAAATTTTAAGTGTTAAGCCATACGCGGCTAATTTTGCAATTAACAAACCATGTTGGATGCAGTTATACGCTTATGCTAGGTCAATTAAAACTGTACAAACAACTCCTTTTCTATAAAGACAGTTTTGCCATTTTTTTAGTAGACAAGATAGTGCTGTACTGAAAAGCCTTTATGCAATCCTCCCAAAAATACAAAAAACAACTTTTGGAAGAAACCATCAAGTTTTAACTAAATCAAGGTTACACAGGAAGATGGAATAGCGCCTTTAACTTCAGTTTTTGGGAAAAGGTTAGCGCCGAAGAAGTAAATCAAAACTATATGAAAACTCCACAAAAACTTTTTGTGTTTCTATTTATTTCACAAAACGTCATCAACCCTTAGTACCCATACTAATCATACTAATTTTTCCTCTCAATATAGTAACAATTATTCAGGTATGGATGTTTTCAATCAACATCTGCTACTCTATTATTTCTTGCTAAATATAACTTGAATAGACAGTGGGTTTCCTCTAAAAGTCTTTTTTTTTTTTTTTCATTTATTTTTGTTTACTGATATTATGCCTAATATGTTTTACTATTCAAAGATTAACCACATAATAACTACTCAAATCAGGAAACACTAAACTTAATGTGTTTACTTCCAATGTTTATTCAGCAAGATATTACTGTTTTCTTTTTTTGTGGCAAGTGTATTTTACTGTTTTCTGTTTTGAGTTTGTGCTTGAAATTTTTATACAGATGTTAAAACTTCTCCACAATTATTCACTGAAAATGCTTGTTTTTGCTATCTGTTTTTGATATATTTAAGTGTCTACTATGTTTAGGATCATGCGAATTAAATGGGGAGAAGGTTATTATATTCACAGTAATTATATTCAGTTATTTCCATTAATCTTGTAAACATAAATGAGTTTTTTTTTCTTCAGTTTTCTGTTCTTTAATGAATGAATTTTCCGTTGAGGCTATAATTAATGGTTGAAAGCAGCGCGTTGTATATAATGCTTTTTTAAAAAGTTGGAAGCATAAATAGTAATCTGTGACCATCTATTATGGATACATATGCAAAGAAGGAGACCCCGTAGACAAGCAGTTATGTTTTCTTGGGGGCGACCACGCTATTTATTCAATTGTTACTTAGTGTTACTAATTACTATGACATCTTGTCTAATATTAAATACATTCTCCAGGACAAAATTTAAAAGTACTATCTGCTTACCAATGATCTGACTCGCTTTGAACATTTGAACTTTGGACAGCAGAAACATCAGAAGCAAAGATAAACATTCTATCACGATTTCCTACACCACTATCAAACAATAAAAATAGCTCATCCGTCAATCCGTTTTAGAAGACTAGGGGCAGCTCTGGTATCTCTTTACGACTTAATGGATTGGGAGGCATGTTGTTATCTTCTCGTGCTTTCCGAATAGTTCTTCTCAATGTTGAAGTAGAAGGAAGATTTGCTACAGAATCTTCAGATATATTTGCCAGCTCACCACCAAGTATTTGCTGTGGCATATCTGTTGCCGTTTGGGCCTTTCTTTTAATGCTAACTAACAGTCACTTTTGCTACTTCCATCTTGGTTTAAGATGGGGCATGCGTATGTTCACCTACCCTACCAACTAGTTGTTTGCATCAAATTTAACATATACCTTGTATTGTCCATCTTTGCGATGCAATACACACTCATAGCATTTAACGTTATTGACAAGCATCTTCTTAAATACGTACAAATACCCGTTTCTTAAAACTTTCACTGACTTTTTCCTGTAGTGGTGAACTCCATCTCACTTGCGTTTTTTATAGAATGCTGACTAGTAAAATGTGTAATAGCGCAGACTCATTTTTAAATTATTTTTTCTTACTTTCAGATGTTCTAACTTCATATTTACTCTATATGTTCATTCAGAAACTTGTGGTCTGTATATTTACTCTATATGTTCATTCAGAAACTTGTGGTC
>JAUZNK010095578.1:0-12218 GCA_035046665.1 Euphysa ruthae
TTTATAATAACAAATGCCTTTCATTTCGTCTAGTAGGACTGTAGATTGTTCCTGTGCAATATTATGCATGTATGAAAAAAGATTGTCAAGAATGCTAACACTGGTAAGCTTGCATGTATTTAATCGTTTGAACCATTCGGGCAATGGAATTGAACTGTTTGTATGGAAGAGCTATACGTACAATTCTGTGTTGATTTTTATCGACTCAAAAAATGGTATTTTGGAATTTTTTTCATAAAAAATGCAATAAAATATAACATTCAATTCATTCTTCTTGAACAAGAAGCCATCAGGAGAACAAAAATCGTTCAACATATCAATATATTTTATTTCATCATTGTTATTGAAAATTACACTTTCATCTGGAACTAAAAAGTCACGCTTTGTTGGTGGCTTACGAGATGGACCAAGATCAGTAAGAAGCAACGATGGTAGAATACTTTGTAAAGCTTCTTCAGTGTAAACAGTGGGTACAGGTTAGAGAAGATACAATAACAATCGCATTCGCTTTCCATTTTTTAAATATTTTTGTTCAAAATGGTCATCACATATACCAGAATGCCCAGAAGAAGCCCAATAGTGACGATTAACAAATCTAATCCACTTTTTCCTCAACTCGGAATGTTTTAGCCAGAACGATAGTTAACAATAACAAATTTATTAACCATATTTACATTCTATTCTAATCCATTCTAGTAAAGTCTTATTAAATTTCTACTCTATTCTGTTTACAATTTTAAATTCTAAGCATAACTCAGCAAAAAAGTGAATGTTTTCCGGACAAAAAACTCCATAGTACAAAAAAATCAAATCAAATAATGATTTTAGCTGATCGAGACAAAAAAAATTTTCCAACAAATCTTGGTCTGACATATAAAAATATCATTTACGGAAATATTATTTGAGATTATTCACGGCAAAAAAAACTGGCCTTCTATTTTTTTGCCTCTCACACCAACAAACCCAGCCGTGATATAAAGATGGCCATGTACCACTCAAAATTCAGAAAAATTCCCTAAAAGATTGTTTTTCATATTGTTTTGACTTTTATAGTAAATTCAATCGTAGTATACTAAAATTTTCTTAATGTGATTTTCTTAAGTGGCATACGTGACTGTATTTAAGAAAGGTGATCGAACTATTATAAAAATTTGTAGGCCAGTGAGTTTACTTCCAGTCGCTAAGAAGATATTTAAAAAATTTGATGAAAACAAATGTATTTGTTTAGACAAATCTTTATCACCATACTTAAGTGAATATAGAAAAAGAAATAACACACAACATATTTTAACTGCCATGATTGAAAATGCTTTTTTAGATAAAAGTGGATAAAAAGTGACAGTACTAACGAAACTTTCAAAGTGATTTGAAATTAATTTATTCTATTTTAATTGGTAAATTATTTAAATAAATAATTAACTAATTATTCTGTTAGTTAACTATTTAAGTAACTAATTAATTTTCTTATTTTAGATAAGGATACCAGAAACATGCATTTGCAAATTGTGCAAAATTTACGTGCAAGGACCTGGTTATATTTAAATGCAACTATCTTAACACTTTAATAAATTATTTGTTACTTTATTACTTAAAAAATATTTAAAATGCGTTTTGATATAGGTGATTGTAACGTGGTTTTATTTTTAATTTTCTTTTTTTATAATGGGTTCATAATGTTTGTATATGGTTAACGAAAGTTTGACTAAATTATAATACAGCTGCTTACAAAAATAAAATTTCTTACCTATCGTAGAAATAATAATTGATGAAACTAAAAACGACAAAAACTTTAAAAATTATGAAATAGAAATAGGATAAGTAAGAGTAAAACTTTGGATGATAATGTTGGTATATTACTTTGTTAAAGACACTATCGGGTAATTCATTAATCTATGTTTGGAGATGAATTTAACAACTTTAGAACCATCATTCACAAGCAATAATTTTTTATTTTGTTAAACTTTAGAGCCTAAACAAATTAAAACAATGAATGACAATCAATTTGAAAAAAAATGGAAGGTTTTTCTATCACCAGAGCCCCTAGAATTTAGTTTGGAATTAAAGTGCGGACACTTAATAAATTGAGATAATCCATCTTATATTTTTAACTTGATATTATAAATTATATTCTTATCATTTTTAACTCACCAATCATTGTAATTGAAGATATTTTTATATTTTACCAATAATCAACGTTTTAATACCTTGTACGCAATTGATGGCGACGAGACTACATTCACCAGAGCAAAAAACTAACTTTCATTCGCGGCTTAATTCGGATCTCCATGCTACCAAGTATGTCTACAGTGTTTATATACATATTTGGTATTCTTACAAGATGAATAATCTCAAAATTTCTATTTCGTCAGATTATAAAACATATAGTGCATATGGTGCTTTGAAAGAATGTCTAAAGCAGATAAATTATCTTCCACCTGACTCGTGCGGAATAATAATTGATGGTTAACCGAGTGGATGGGAAAGTGATAATTATTATCTTAAAATAGGAGAATTAAAAATTATGAATAATTGTAACATACTGGAAATAAAATTTAGACTAAATACCACGTTATTATTGACATTAAAGTTTACCGAACTAAATTGTTGGTACCTTGAACATAAACTACATTTATGTACGTACATAAATTCACTTTTATGCAGAATTTCGCTTTTAATGTCTTTCTGAGTTTGTTTTATATGTATTTAACAGCAATGAAACAGTAATAATCTAGGAAACCATTGAACTTAAGGCTTCTTAAATTCAGACAGTTTAAAAAATTTTTAATCAGATTTTAATTTTGTGTTTTGAAATTAGTTTTTTTTAGAAATATAATATTTGCATTTGTAATCCAAACCTTCCATTTTAACAATAACAGTTCAACTATAAATTCAAAACTTAATTAATTAAACTTTTTGCTCAATCAAACAAAATTTCCTACTGCTCTAATTTCCACTCTAAACATCTACATTACGATTTATTTCAGAATTTTCTTATCAGATTTTTCACCACCCAGAAGAAAGTACAAAATTTCGTGTTATACTTTTTTGACATAATTTTAATACAGATATATCTTTTGTGTTGCATTCTAAACCAGTTGTTAATTTCTAATTAGCCAGAAAACCGCAGAACCGTGCGAACCGTGTTGAACAATATCTACCCTCAGGAAATTTAGTTACGCGTCGCAAACAGTAGAACTAAAAAAAACTCTTTATGATTGTGATAAAATATATCTGCTTTTGACGGTGATTGGATTCGAATATGTTTCCGATCAATTAAGTTAATCACGTATGGAAACTCTCTTTATCTCTCAAACTCGTCCGATAAATGTCTCCACTGTTATATTCGTATCGGACAGGTTAAATACATTTTTGAACTGTTTGAACACCGAAGTTGTTTCATCGATAAATCTACATACAGTTTACCTATTCGAAATAGGTATGGCAAAAACATCTGAGAATCTCCAGAAACCAGAAAACGAAGTGTAATCGTTAACCATTGGGTTGAAGGATTAGGTCTTTGGAAATTTATGTCATTTTTTGTAATCAACGGACCGACAAGTGTCAGTCACTGTTTTATTCACTCCGGAGACATCTACGGAAATTGTATAAAACCGAAAATAAAAATCTCAAGTTATCTTATATCTGCACATAGCAAATGTATACCTTCTTGGCATACTTTTGCATTATTTTTTAAAAAATAAACCGAACAATAAATGATTTCTACCCATGATGATAAGCACTTTAAGTATGTCTGCGACTAAAATAATTAAGTAAGTTGTTATTCTGCCACAAACACAAACATACATAAGCTATTAAAATTTGATGAAAAAAGAAAACAGAAATATAACAACAACAATAAACATTAAGATAGAAAAAAATGGTGACAAGGATAGATACTAAAATTGTCTTTCACAGCAATATTTCTGTTTTAGTCCCGTTTACTTCAAACACAAAAACATTGAGATTGATTCAGGAGAATAAAAAAAGAAAGCGTTTTATTTTTACAGAATTAATATCAAATTTTATTACATTAATTATTTTTGAATAATTGTATTTTTTTAAACGGGTTGTAAGTGATTCATTGAGGCTTAAATACCTGGAAGAACATGCATAGTCAAAATGAGGTTGAATCAGTAAATTTGATGGAGCACGTTTTAAAGCTGTTGCTAAGAAAGATTGTTTTCTATTTAAAAACCTAAGTTAGGATTTAATATTTTTTAAAACATAGCCAACAATTGTCTCTTCACTCACGGTTTTAACTAATAAGCATCCTAGTTATTTTACCGAGCTATGTTGTTTAATGGATGTGCTTCCAGAAATTATTTTCAAGTGATCTGGTTTTTTAGATTTCTTTTTAGATAAAAATACGATAACCTGGTTTTCGCTTTTCTAAAGAGCACACCTAGGTTGCTATCGACAAACCACTTACAAAGTTGAGAAAAATTTTCGTTTAAAATTATCCCTATTGCTTTTAAATCCTTATGTTGGGAAATCAAGCAAGAGTCATCTGGTTAGAGAAGTAATTTACATTCTAGTACTTGTGTCATTTCGTTCACATATAACAAAATCAAAAGAGGTCTTAAAATTGACCGCTGAAGTGCACTGATTTTCATTAACACTTCATCAAATAATTTTTATCAAACTTCAACTTAAAGTTTCTGTTTCAGAGATAAGACTTGAACCAGAAAACTACATTCTCTGAAAAACGCATGGAGTTTATTTTTTCAAGAAAAATATTGAGATCTAATATGTCATAGGCCTATTGGAAATTATTCTAGTGTGACATACATTATGAAAGCCTTTTATAGTTCTTTAATGAAAATATGACAAAAATGTGTCTGTCGAAAAATCCAATTGAAATCCAGACTGAAATTCATATATAATATTCTCTTTTTCAACAAATACTCTAAATTCAGCTTCAAAACTTTTTTAACAATCTTGGATGCAATTAATAGTAACGATATGAGCCAGCCATTTTTCGGTTCACTTATCTCCCTTTTTTATTAAAGATACGATTTCTGTTAGTTTGCAATCATTTGGAAATGTTGTAATACTGATAGAAAAATTTGTTACTTGTGTGTGTCTCAAAATAGAAGCATATCCGTCCTTAAAGAACACAGATGATATTTCATCAAAGCCGGCGTCTTGTTTTATTTTACATCTTTTTATCTACACCCTCAATGACCTTTGTGAATTAAAATTCTATCGAAATTCTTTATTGGTCATAAAAATTTAGGGTTGTTTGACTATTTTATAAATAATTGATGCTATTTGAAGGAGATTTGAAAGATTTGTTGAAAGGTTTCCAAAAATGTTTAGAAAGCATTGGCAATTTTAAGACGACCAAAAACCAAAAACTTATTATTTTGTTTTAAACGAAAATAAGATTGTGAAGACGGGTTTTTTAAATTTTTAACTCCTATATCTTTCAAAGTTTTCCAAAGAATTTTAGGTTTACCTATACTTTCAGTAATTTATTTGTAAAAATATCTCTTTTATTTCTGTTAATAGTGTCAAGAGCGTCGTATTTAGCTCTGCCAAAGAGGGTCTTGTCTGCGTCAGCTTTTGACCTTTTAAATTTTTTATTCAATTAATTTCTTATAGTCATTTTTTCTGAAATTTCTTTGTCAAACCACTTTTGTGAAATTTAATTTTTTTCATGGGTGCTATATCATATATCATCAATACTTGGTTATTATTTTTGTGAATAATCTTCAAAGGTCAAGTTGGTATTTTTGTTTGCTCGACTTAATCTCTCATTTGATACTATAGTTTTAGTACTTAGTCTAAACCTAGTGATTTTGCGAGTGCACAAAATTGGCTGATGATCAGAAAGAGAGTTTCCAAGTGATCCTCACTGTGTGATCTTGACAGAAGCATTTGAGAGAAAGTGATCTAATAAAGACGAGGTGTTTAATGTTAATCTTGGGCTATCAAGCTTACTTTCAGTGATTTCAAGAATTGATGGTTTTTAAATAAATGAAATCCTTCTTAAATGTTAAATTTTTGTTGCATGCTGTTTAAATAAATAAAAATAAAGTGCAACAACTTTGTGATACACTTTATTCTTGTTACCCTTTTTGAAATTTTGTTAATTTTAACTTGCACTTTATTTAGATTTTCACAAAAATCCAAACAAACTGTTGATGGTAGAGCAAACTTGAATAAAATTAAAATAAAGGCAATTCTCAGCAGTGGTAGAAGTAGAAGAAGAAGTAGACATATATTATAAACAAAATCAGAAAAAAAAAACACAGATATTTTTACAAATAAACTTAATTATAGGTAGACCTAAAGCTCTTTAAAAAACTTTGAAAGATATAGTACTTATAAACTTAAAAATCTTATCTTCCCAATCTAATATCTTTTACCGTGTCTTTTTCAACATGCTCGTTTGATCTCACTATGTCTAAATATGTTTAACGCTACATAAAAACGGCGTTTAAATGGACCTACTGCTACTAGAAACTTGCGTAACAACATATCCAGGGAGGACTCTCATAAGTGGACCAACAATTTTTGGTGAAGCAATGTTCATCCAGGAACTCCTACTCAATCTACCGTCACAATATGAAGCGCTCTACTTTTTTGCTTACTGGCCGGACAAATCAGAGTATTGCAAAATCGTAACCCCCGTTCAAATTCCGAAACCTCCAGGTTAAGACTTACGCTGCCATTGCCGCATGCTATACCCGAGTTGTAACGATCACGTATGCGATTTAGATGTGTAAATTGGGATCTCATGTACCCAAACGCATCAGAACTATAAGCAATAATATTTTGGCATGCCGTTATGCTTAAGGACGCTACAAACAAATTCGACACAACGGGAAAAATTGGGCCTAAAAGAGATTTGAGACATTCTGGTCATTGAGTCATTCTTGTCAGCGAGGACCATCCGGTGCTTCTCGTCTAAAGGTTACCCAGGGGGCGTGGGCTTTCCGGTACTAAAGGAGAAACTAGAAAGCAACGATTTAGAGAAAAAACATAGCTCTTACACCCAATAGAGATATTTTTCAAAATAAGAATGTCTAATTGTTCGCTCCATCGACGCTTCTATGGACAGCTAAGTTAATGGCTACAACTGGAAAATATTGCGAGACACTCCGAAGGTATACCGTTTCCTGTATATCTCTGAAACATATCATGGTTAAAACAGGTTTCTTACATTCGTCTTTGTAACACTTCTAAAGGAGGTTTACTGGAGGAGAAAAATCGAATGCAAGTAGTCTCTGAGTTTTGAGACGAGAGAACCTAACTCAAATAAATATTTCAAGATAAGTGAGATGATAAAGTTTAAGAATGGGAACTGAACAGTATTTATGGCGCCGAATGACCATATTAAAGAAAATATCCTGGTAGGATCGACAAGTCTCTTAAACACGAATAGTCCGGACTTCTTACAGAGAGCAAGCACAATTCAATTTCAGACTTAGTCACAAAACACATATGTCAAAACGAGTTTTTTTTCCGTTTTAGAAGAAGTGCAAAAACAGCAAGATATGAAAAAAAAAAACATAGAGCTTGATAAGACCACAGAAGAAGGAATTTTTGGAGAGAGAACGCCAAAAACTTGATACTAGAAGCTGACATTACATTGCTGAATCTCGCCACCAGCGTATTTGGACCCGTGACTCTTAGTTGCGTCTACACTGAGTATCGAGTGTTTTTCTCTCTGCTTGAACCTTGTCGCAAAGGCCTGCGTTATTGGGAAGGATGAAAATTACTTTTATCAAAAAAATAAGTCGTCTCGCCCCAACTTGCATCACATCACGTGCCTGTTAAAATGTTAATGTCGTCTCCTTGTAAAACAATAAAAAAAAAAAAACCTTTTTGTGGCCAAATAAATTTCAATCTGGAAAAAATTCTCTCTCGGAGTTTTGCATTTTGTTATAACAATCAGATTACATGCTATCTTTATTTTTATATAGGTAATGGTAGTTTCCAACTATTTTAATAAGTTTTCAGTTTTTACTTATTATCTATTTGAGGAAAACCAATATTATTATTTGTGTAACTCGATTATTTTTTTCAATATTTATTTGTTTGAGTGTTTGAGTTTTTTCATATATTTGTTTGAGTCTTTTACAAACATTTTTTGGATTTTCGGAAACCTTGCATCAAGTTTTTTTAAATTTTTAGTTGTAATTTAAAATAAATAAAAAATGTATGATAGTGGGAAGATTCGAAACCATACCACTGAAGTGACTAGTATCTTAAAACAACGTGCTAGCGCACTGCGCAACATTAGCACATGTTTAAAACTATTAAAACTATTAAAGTCTAAATCTTTTTTAAATGAAAACAACAAAGCTCTCAGAACTGCGCAGAATCGTTGTCATTTTATAATTACCAATTATATACCTACGTGAACCTGTCTGAGCCTTCATTCCACATTTTTACCTGTGAGGCACTGCAAAGGGCAACCACCCTTCAATAATCTGAGTAAGGGCCTCACTAGTCTCGGGGGACATACCCTATATTTGACGAAAACGAGAATGGGATGCGCCACGAGAAATATCCCCCGCATTCGAGTCCCTGGTTCTTCTTGCAGTTGATTAAGCGGGACTCAAAATAATCGGGCGCTATTGTGCCAACATTGTTCTTCTCTGAAAATTGTTTTTCAAATGTGATGTGAATTGCGAGACGTCAGTCTAACTTTATCAATACCGATAAGCAACTTCAACATTTGGCATAACTGATGAGACACTGATAATATCCAAACAGTGGTTTCCTATGCTAGTTTCGAAGCTGGTACTCTGGCTAGGAGTTAAGAATATCTTCTGAGAAGTTAATTTCAAATCGACTTTTTATTTTACAAAAAAAGAGATGAAAATTTCTTATACAGTATTTGCCATTAAGGTTGAGCACAATCAAATCCTCTGTTATTCCCGCAATTGGTTAGGTGAGAAAAAAGTTAACCAGACGCAGTTGTGCATATATTGCTCTTTTGTTGACAACTCGTCACCACAAGTGATGTGAATTACGAGGCGTTGGTCTAATTATGTACAAACTCATAACAAACTTCAAAAGTAGGTATTCATAATGTGACCTAATAAGATCGAAACAGTGGTATTCCTTTAATAATATCTTGCATACTATCAACTAACAGTGTTATTACTCATGCAGCTCTAAGTACACTTTTACAGCGTAATTACTCATTCATCTCTAAATACACTTTTAGATACTTACCTCATTCTTTGTTTTTACACATATGCACAGCTTTGAGGCAAACAAAATATATGCTTTACTCAACTTTGATATGTGTCACAGCTTTTATGGACAAGTTTAATCACCTTCATTTTCAAAGATGGACAGTAGCTGTCTCATGCTAGGGTCGAGTACTTGCTGTTTGGAACTAATGGATAAACAGATTTGTATTTCCATAAACCGCACTAAAGGACCTTCACTAAGCTCTCAAGATGGAATTAGGTGCAAAAAGAAATTTTTGCGGGAAAAAATTCCCATTTAGTTCCTTTTAAAATTAAGAAAAATTTGGAAGATTTGCAAGTGTGCAGTAATTCAAGCCTCATTGGATAGAATGTTATCCAATACTAAACATTCGACACACTCGTTTATTACAGGACACTTATCAAGAAAAACCTGGTTCCAAGATTCCAATTAAACCTGTCCAGACGCTTTGAAAATTAATTTTTTTTCTTTGCCAATGTTCCTTGCTAAGTTTTGCTATTTTCCTTTTTAAAATATTGTTCGCAGACATACTGTGTGTTAATTTAGATAAAAACATTATATCTTAGTTATATTTCGTAACAGAATAAACTAAGATCAAGTATTTTAGGAAACAGTGGATTCTCATCAAGTCTACCAACACCTGAGCTATAAATATTTTTATGGACATTTTGAAAATTCCATTACTAGAATAAAATCCTTTCCGAGAAAAGAATAACATATTTACTGAAGATGTCAGTTTCTATTTGCTGGCTTACATAAACCTGTGGTCAGACAATCACTTGATACATACATTGTCAGAGGTGCACACTTGGTTGATGCTGTCACACCAGTTGGGTCTTTGCTTTGTAATTTACTGAAATTAGGAATGCGCCTTTTGATCCAAACAATGCTACGATATTTTTAAGATACTTTCAATTGAAAAATCAACATCCTAGTGTCTTTTTTTTAAATTTTCTTAGCTCTACACAATTTGAAAAGTATTTTTATATTTCGCTTTCTTTTGAGGTTGAAATTTTGTAATTTAGCTGCTTTTCATATACCATATTTTAATTGAGTTTTAAATTTTATTGTTTTCCCCTCACCCCATCTTTTCTGACGTCATTAATGTACGATTCCCAAGCCGATTTAAATATGAAATTTTAACTTCTTTACAATTACATAATCATAAAAATGTCTTAACTTTATTTTGCTTTACTACTTGGTTTTAATAGATAGCTCATCTATTACTATAGAATCATGCCTTTGTTCTTTGACAACTCAATATACCATACAGTTTATAAGGATAGAATGTCTCCTAAAGTTATATGCCTCCATTAAAATTCTATGGCCAATTTACAAAATACATCAAAATATGTCCAGAGTTTCCAGTTTCCCAAGTTAAAGAGCATTTTTTGTGACTTTTCTACAAATGAATATGTCGGCATTGATAAATAAGCGTCAACTACTGAGCTCTTTCTTATTAATGATCCAACAAGAGGAAACAAGAAGTGCGTCTCAATCGCATCTTCAGAATGTCAAAAACAGTGCCGATTATCCAATTATCAGAACTGGATGTTTTAACCCTTACATTACGAGATGATATCACACAGAGTTTAAAAATTCTGCGGTTGTAGAGAAAGAAACAGTAGGCTTTAAAAGACTTTTATTTTTTAAAAAAAAATCTTTAAATAATATAACATATATAACTGTTTTTCTTTATTAATAATTTCGTTAATCACTCTTTTTCAATTCTAAATCATCGCATGGTAATTTCATTACATATGTACTGGTCTTATGTTTTCATTTTTTGGTAAATATAGATTTTCTTAGAAATTCTAGAATGCCTAAACTTCTACCAAAAGATTTTTTTTTTCTTTTTTTTTTTTTTTTTGAAATAAATAGTTTCAGTGTTACAATAAATTGTTTCAGTTAAAAACAAAATTTACGAAACAGCATCAAAATGTTGAAAAATTTTTTGAAGACAACAGTCCTCGAAAAAAGAAAACCAAATGTTAGCCTTGTCATGAACATGGGAATAACGACACATAACGAAGTTAATTCTGGTTTTTATAAAAAACTTTTAAAAAAGAAAGAAAAATAAAAAAAAACCTTAATATGAAATTTTTAAATTTAAAAAGTTTTGAGATTAAAACATTCAGAGGTTTCAAGAGAAAAAAAACCACACTTTCTCGTTATTTTTTGATTTTGTTTAAATAATTTTGATACATTTCCTCCTAACAACAACAAAAAAATATCGTTTTTGGGTACAGATGTGAATAAAAAAACAAACGATCAATAGAAAAGCCTTTATTTTCACGTATAAATTTGTTTATCTTGTCAGGTTCAAAAACGGGAATATTTATACCAAATTATGACTATAAAACCAACTATACAGGTTACCGGTACTTTCCCATAGTTCACCAACCTATCCTCTAAAATAACTTTTCTCATAGCATTTATTTGTATCACGACAGAATTTTATCGAAAGAAGTTTTTTTTTCCCTTCTTTTTCGAAGGTAACACAGTTTTTAGAATACTTCACAATTTTGGAGCATGGCCTTAAAAGTTAAGTAACTAGATTCTAGGCCCTTGAATATTAACTATATAATATTACATTGCCCCAAATTTGAAATATTTATCAGAATGGCTAAGTTTAAAAGAATATCGTACCAACTGTTTTTACCAAACAGAGATATTTGAAATTATTCTCTAGAAATAATCTTTCTTTTTGTACATAAGGTCATCATGCTTGGTTTGTCTAGATTTTTTTGTTCGAAAACAATTTTTAACAGAATCCTTGAGGCTCACAAATATTTTCGATATGAAATATCTGGCGGTTTTTGATAATTTCGTTATGCTTATATAAACTATGATTTTTATGAAATTAATAAAAGAAAACTATTAGAAAATTATAGAATATTATAGGAACGAAAAATTGCTCAAAACTTTTAAACATTAAATTTCGGAACCTTTTTAATTCCCCGAGTTCTTAGCTTTATAGATTAACATCACAACATACTATAAATCGTGAAATCTATGACCTAAAT
>JAUZNK010095589.1:0-12218 GCA_035046665.1 Euphysa ruthae
TTTTTGTTGCAAATAATTCTCTGAGCTCTAAAGTGTCTATTGGAAACATATTTAAGAATAAAAAAAAGTTATTATTAATGCTTCATAATAGTGATTACCCTTTTTTACTCAAATCAAATCCTTTCCCATGGTTTTATATTATCTGTACTTACTAGAGATATTTTTCCACTTACAGATGTATATGAATTTAAGAGTTTCTTTTTTCCTTAAATATAATCTTAAATACTGAATCTAAACTTTTCCTAAAATATTTCCGTCTTTTCTGATAAAAAAACAACTACATACTTTCTAAATTTTGTGATTGTTTTAATTCTCATCTTTTAGATTCTCACGATGAAAACGAGGTATCTAAAAAACCAGTTGAACTGTATCCATTATGATATTTAGGATTTTTTTGCTTCTAAATTTGATAGCAGTAATTCTCTCTCAGCGTTTCATCTTATTAATCCTCTACAAAAACATTGTGAATATTTCAAATGTAATGTTATCATTACTTGATTTTAATTTCAGCATTATTGGAATAACCAAAACTAGACTCAGGAAAAGCACCCCTCCCTCTATTTCATTTGAACTTAAAGGTTTTAATCCTGAACACACTCTTACAGAATCTTCCTGTAGAGGATCTCTTATATATCATAATTTAAACTATAAGTGCAGAAATGATTTGTTGATTTACAATCCAAACTTTCTTGAATCTATATTTGTTGAATAGTCTGTCCTAAAAAATCAAATATTATTGTTGGATGTATTTATAGACATCCCTCTATTGATATAAATGGTTTCAACAATTATTTATATTTCTTCTCTTAAAATTATCATCTGAAATAAATCTATATTACTATTAGGTTACTTTAGCATTGATCTATATCAATGCTGTACTAATAATGAAACTTCTGAATTCTTTAACTCAGTAAATTCTCAAAATATTCTTCCTTCAAGAATAACAGGTCGATCAAAAACACTTATTGATAGTATTTTTTCTAATCTCATAAATAATAGAATTTTAACTGGAAATTTAACTACATCATCAGTCTGATCACTTACCTCAATTTTTCATTTGTTCTAACTTTAACAAAACTTTTGTTCCACGTAAACATAATATTTTCCGTATAAATACCAATAACTATAATAAGGATAGTTTCATCTCTGAGTTTCTAGAAATTAACTGGGATGATGTGCTGAATAATAATAAATTTGATGCAAACCTTTTGCTTTGATTCTTTTTTCTCTAAAATAACTTCTCTGTTAGATCAATTTATTCCACTAAAAAAGATGAGTATTAAGAGCTTCAGGCCTAAATTTAAACCATGGATCACAAAAGAAATTTTAAAATCTATCCAAAAGCGTAACGTAATACATGGTAAACTGTCTAGAGCAAAGGCTATTGAAAATAGAACTACTTTCGATCTTGTGTACAAACTTGTAATTAAATTTCTCTGTTTTCTCTTCTCGCTTGAATTGCTGCTGTCAAATCTGGAAATTATCTTACAACTAAAACACTTTCAGTTCAACGACAATATATTTTCATTACAAACTTCCAAACCTTTAGATCTGTTATCTTGGAATCATTTAAAGAACTAAAAATTTCCTTATTTTCATCTATGGTAAAAATAGTAAATCTTCTTTTCGTGCTCGATTCTATCAACAAATATATTCCATATTCAATTTTGAATTTCTTTATGAAACTTGAATAATTCAGCCATTTAACAAGAAATTTTGATATTGGGAAACTTTATGTTCCATCCCATAAAACTCAAAATTATAGTTATATCATTTATCATTGCATCTTTGATTGGAATAAATCTCTTGTTTCTTTTGTAAATGAATTTGAAAATTTAAAAATTTTAACTCCAACTTCCTCCTTTCTCCAATTAATACAGTATCATTTCAAAAAAATTGATGTTAAAGTCTTTTTTTTTAGTTTTTCGAACTAACCTTCTCTTTTTATCTTGTCTGGTTATTTTTATTGACACTTTGCATGAACTTTATAAGATTTTGTCAACAACTATCAATTGGTGTCACTCCTTTGGCCAGTTTTTCTAAGTGGCTCCATCCAATTTCGACCGTCTTTTTGAAAAAATATTTTTTATAATATTGATAATTTTTTTTTTTTAAATAATTGTATAATTATAAATCTAACATCTTTTGTTGCAGAATTGTTTTTGGTAAATAAATTACTATTGATTGATTGATTATTGATTATGTATCAGTAGGAGCCATTCCATAATAGTGATTTGGTTGTTGCCAAAATCTCGGAGGAGTCGGCTTGACACTGTTTCAGATTCTTGTTCATTATGGTATCCTTATTTAAAAATGTTATTAACAATTACAACATTCCCTTGTGCTTGAGGTTGTCCATCCATCTTAAAATTTAAAAGGAGTGCTATTTTAATCACAAACATAAAAACATAAACTATTTTAATTTCCGACGCTAAACTGCATATTTACCCAAACTTCATAATATAGTAGTGCTATTATCAGTAGTAGTAGTAGCAGCAGCAGCAGCAGCAGCAGCAGTAGTAGTAGTAGTGGTATTAAGTAGTAATAATTTATTTTCTATAAGATATTTTATAGATTTAGAAGGATAAAGTTGTTTACTATTCATTTTGATTTTGATTTTATTGAAATAAACAGGGTTTCAAGGATATGAGAAAATAATAAATTCAGTTTTGTCCAAATTTAAAGAAATAAGGTTAGCATTTAGCCATTGTATTATATATACCCTTGAGAATTTAATGATTTATTGATGTTTAATAAGTTATTGTCAGCAAAATGATGGACAGATGAATTATTAATTATT
This sequence comes from Euphysa ruthae, assembly GCA_035046665.1. NCBI lineage: Eukaryota > Metazoa > Cnidaria > Hydrozoa > Anthoathecata > Corymorphidae > Euphysa > Euphysa ruthae. The sequence goes on from JAUZNK010095589.1 coordinate 2,801, forward strand.
AAAAGTTATAGAGACACAGTGTTTATGGTGAGATAAATATGAAAAAAACCTTGAGAAAGTTATAAGTGGAGGTGTTTATTTTCTCAAATCATCAGAACAGTTATCCTTGGAAATATTTATAGAACAATGACAATGAGGCTAAATTTCTGCAATGGTAAAATGTTTAAAGATTCAAACCAAAATCAGGTTGAACAAGGTTTCTGAATTTTGGTCAGATGCAGACATATAGCAGAGATTACCGCCCAAAGATGGCAAAATTATTTACATGGTTGAATTGTAGGCTTTTAGATAAAAGTATACTCATGAGTGAGAGAAAGTGTTGCATCCAGAATATCGGCATGTGGCTCAGAGGTAGGTAATACTCTTTACATGCGCTAAGCCTGTGCTTTGAGCCTTGCTGTGGGTGGTCATCTCTTAATCAGTTGGAATTTAGATGATCTCCTGCCATTATGTTAAATTTGATGTGACACTACCATTGCTTGTTAATTTCATCAATCATCTCTTTAATTAGTCTTCTGAATATTTTTAACATTGTTAAGTTTTATTCACTCTGATGATGACCAATGGAATTTAGGTCAAAATAAAAAAAGAAAAAATAATAACAATCTGTTTTCACTTTAAAAGTTAAGCTTCCAATAATCTTATTTAACATTTTTTTTTAGTAATAATCTCATTATTAATCTATTATTTATTAATCTATTGTTCTCATTATTAAAAAAGTTCCTGAGTATTTTTCTCTACCAATTTTACTGCATCATTTCGTTCCCTGATATTGTAGTTGTTTCTCATGTCTGGAATTCTCGTTGAAAACTTTTTCCTTGAGCTCCAAGCCGGTATATAAAAATCTATATAAAAAATAGTATAAAAAGAGTTAAATTTGTTTTAGAAAAGCGAAAATAATGACGCATGAAGAAGAATGGGATATGTCAGATTTCTTGACACGTTACACTTCAAAATCATCATTCAAAAACCTGTCAGTAATAAAAACACAGGAGTCTTGCTCACCTGAGCCTGAAGTCGGTTTGGACCACATGGAAGATGTTTTTTGTACATCAAAAAATCTTGATGAAAGGTTGCTATATTTAAATCAGGTATTTACCAGTGGGGAATTTCCCAGCTAAAGTCCTGTTTATATTTTTATCAATAAAAATATAAATAGGACTTTTACTTAATGTATTAAATACTCATTTGATCGCTGGTAAATCTTTTGGTCTGAAAGGATATCTATAACATTTGAAAAATTCAGATATATCATGATTTTTGTTGAAAATGGTCAAATTTAGCTGCTTTTTGTGCAAAATATTTTTTCCAAACTTTCAAAAAATGTTGTGAAAATTTATTTCCTTACTAAATTTCAGTGCTGCTAGTATCCTTTGTTAACTATCCTTAGCAATTTTATATTAAAATCATCAAATTGAACTAAATATCATTTTTTTCCTACTAGTTTAATAACATCTTTTTTTGTCACAATAATAAAGATCAAAAATTTTAATCTATGCAACTTTAGAATGGAATGAGGTTTATTTTTAAGTATTTTTATATAAGTTGTTATGTTGAAAATGTTTACTTCAAAGTGCAATAATATTGTGAGGATAATTTTAATCCAATTTCACTTTTAAATAACAAGGATATTGATAATAGACTTCTAGATAAATAAATAAACAGAAGTGTTGAAGAATCACACAAATATAGCATTCATGAGATTTCTTCATTTAGCAGATGACCTGCAGGCCTGTTCATGAATATTTTTTTTCTGGGAAATGGGAAATTCTTTGTCTTTATTATGTTGAGAAAATATTTGGGTATATTAGTATAGTAAATCAGCCACAAAAAACCTCGTACACCTAAAAAATATAGCTTGTGTCAGAGCATATATATGCCTTTCATCTGAATTTTAATACTTTTTGTCTCAAAGTATTGAAATTTATAAAATAAAAACTTTAATATTTTAATTAAAAAAAAAAAAAAAAAAAAATATGTTCCGTTTTTTAAACACGTTTTGTTTGTTTTAGGAGTTGATTATGCTAGGTTACACACCAATACTGACAAATAACAATAACATTTCAAATAAAGCTTCTAAAGACTTTCTAGATGTCACTAAACTTGTCAATTCCACGTATGAGCTATTAAAGAGGCAACATACTCAAGTAAAAGTTCGAGATGAACTTGAAGAAAGGTTGGTTATTTTTACTTGCATAGGCTTTGAGTGTGATTTAAAGATCAAATAATGTAAAAGAATTATTAAAGGGATTATGCAAATTTAAAATTTCTTTTCAAGAGGTTTTTATTCATCTGTACTCATTTAGTTGAGATTTTAGAATGTAAATATTTAGGTGTTGTTCATTTTTAGTGAGAAAGTGGAGCTAGAGAATTTAGAAGAGGGGAGGGGCTCAAATTTAAATTTAGGGGACCTTAATTTTTAGTTAGGGGAAGTGGAGATGGTTACCACGTGGGTGATACTGGTACCTTTTGGACTTTGTGCAAAGGCAATCGATTTCTATGAATTTACCCAAGTCCATCTGTTTGCTCATTTATTTCAAAAAGAGTTCAATAATTTTTTTGAAAATTTTGCATAAAGTCATTAGGCCATAATGGACTGACATTAACACTATTAGATTAAAAAAAAATTGTGTTTTCTGCTACTGAACCAAAATACTGTGAAATACTGTCATTTTAGGCCTAAAACCAACATTTTTCAAATTTTGTCGAAATCCAATAAAATTTAAAAGACATTCCAATTTTGAACTAATTTAAATTATCATAGGGGAAATCTTTTGATCCAAATGAACACCTGCTGAAAATTATTGGTTTTGGGCCCTGGGCTAATTTATGATCCAAAAATAGCAAAAATCAAGTGTTTTTTTGACTTTTCTCAAAACTTAAACTTACTCAAAACTTATTCTGAAATTTTATATTATATTAGGAAATATTATTTCTAATAAATTAGGTATGTTGGCTATTTAAAAAATGTTGTTGGGTAAAGTTTTCAGGGCCAAAAACAAGGCCATTTTTAGGCTTAAAAATAATTGCAGAGAATTAGCATCCTCGTAATTATCGTCCTATCAGTCTCATTTTAATCAAAAGTATTTTGTTCTACTAGTCTTCTTTCATTTGTAAGTATGGTCTTTGAATCATTGATTAACTGATGTGTTACTTGTCACGTAGTGTCACTCAATCTGTTTTCTGATAATCTGTATGGTTTTTTGCTTTGGTAGGTCCACTACTGATGCTCTGACTGTCATCTGTCAACATGTCTATTAATCTCTTGATGATTGCAGAGAAACCAGGGCAATTTCACTCAACATCCCTCAGACATTGGACAATATGTGGCATACTCTTCATAAGATGAAGTCATATGATATCTCTGGTGAAGTTTTGAATTTAAGACATTAAGTCTTGTCAGGCAGGGAAATCAAGGTGGTCCTCGATAGCAACTATTTGAACTGTTACTCTGTAAATTCTGGTGTCTCTCAAGGTTCTGTTCTGTGACCTACTCTTTTTCTAATTTTCTAATGTTCTGTTTGATAGCATTCTTTGCAAGCTTGCTATATATGCGGATGATACTACTTTGTACTAATCTTTAGGGAAGACAAACAATGCTTTTGATAAATTAAAATGGCAGCTGAATCGGAAGATGATCTTCACACTGTTGTTGAATGGGGTGAGAAATGATTAGTGTCATTCAATACTTCAAAAACAAAGTTTCTTTTCATAATATTTTATTCAGCCAATATATTTCTTCAAAATAATATTTCAGCCAACCAGTATTTTTTCAAAATATTTTAAAATGAATTGAAGCAACAAGTATAATTTCATCACGATTTTAAAAATCAGTAAAAACAATGTCGGGAAACGATTTGTTTATAAATTTCATAAAACTATTATGGGGAATAAAATAAATTAAAGGAATAATAGAATGAATAGGAAACACATTTTTCAGATAATTAAAACATTAACTGTATATAACAAGGTTTCTTATATTAATTATATTTAATATAGCGATGGACCAAATATATTTTTGTTTTTTAAATAAGCTTGGTTATAGTCAATGTATCAAATTATTGCACAAATTATTGTGCAAATGTAGAAATCCGTGAAATACTTCGATGAAGACACCGCTACTGCTACAATTTTTGATTTCATAGGAAAACTAATAGTTTGAAGTTCGTGTAACACCACTCATTGTTGCGTTAATATAAACCTTGTGTACATAAAAATAAAAGTTAGCTTGCGCAATGATAAGTGTTCAAAATCGCAAATAGTTGCGCAAGTAATGTAATTTCGTGTGCAAATATTTTTTGGGTGCGCAATGATTTCTGGCCCCTGGTCAACTTTTCAAAACAACAATAAACATTTAATTATAAAACTATTGTATTCTTTCTGAAGGTGCACTTTCTAGCAAAATTGTACACCTTCCTTACTTCCTGGTACTCTACGATTTTTACCTTGGCTCGCTATGACTTTATTGGTACTTGCTTGTATTTCAGCAGATCCGCGATATTTAGTTGAATAGCGATCACCTCTTGATTAAGACAATCTTTCTCGTACTTCTCAAACACATTGTTGTTGAAGTTGACACTTTTGCCCTTCAAAAAATCCATTTTGAAGGCATTCATCCTTCCACTTTCACCGTGAAGCTGCCTGTGAAGTGCTTTCCCAACAAACATATATTTGTTTTTCTTAGGGTCAAAATAAATGGCTGCATGGTAGTTGTTTTTTAAGTCTTCTTGTGTGGGTGGATGAAGGCCTTTCCAGCACTTTGTGATTATATCCCCAGCTTCATTGTTGTTTTTAAGAGCTTTTAGTAGGTCTTCTTCCATTTCACTCTCACTGATTTCGTCTATAAAAATAGCTGCTGGCAGGGTTAGTAGGTGTTCTTTTATCGTTTCCTTTTGAGTGTGAGTGTAAAAGGAACACCATCAGGTTCGATGTTTTCACTCTTACTCCAATGTAATTCTGGTTTACCAGATTACACCCACTCATCGTATTTCTTCACTAAGCGAACATCAAACCTAGTTTTATTATACTTTGTGCGGTCAATAGGCCAAGTACCAGTTGTTTTAAAACCTGCTCTAATATTTTCTTTTGTCATACCTTTGTCCTACACCTCAGAGATTAAATTTTTGCAAATTCTGCTTTGTTGATACGTTTTGCCATACGTAAACATATTAATTCTTCCATTTAATGTTTTTTCCCATAACCTTTAAAGGGAGCCAACACAACATTTGTCGAGTGATTGAAGAATATCTGTCACGTGGATTCAATCCACGTGACAGATATTCAATCCATATGGATTGAAAATTCTTTCCTAGGAATATTATTAAGGGCTTTTCAGTGTTAGTATCAACCAACGTAGTGATGTTTGCTTTGATCTGAAAAATAACTTGTACGCAGTTTTGATAGAATATTTCACTTTAAAAACAACTTCAAGCAAGGTCTCTGCTAAATTAACCTAAACAGAAGAATCACATGGTAGTGTCAACTATGGCATGACATTCTTTCTCATAATAATAAAATCTCAGGGTTTTTTTCGGAATCATTTAACTTACCGCTGTGGCAATTAAATGCAATGAAGAATTTGTCGAACTTTCAAGTAATATAGCTCTTTCCATATATTTTTCTTCCCACTGGGAAACTACTTTTTAAGCTACTTTTTTTGTGTTTACTCTTCGCTCGAAGCTTTTAACCTTTTTCGAATCAAGAATTATTTAATTATAATTATGGAAGGAAATGTGCACAACAAATAGTGACCATGCGTCTTAGGAGGGCACAAAATCTTGCTCAGTTAATTTATGCATTATTTAGCTAAATTATGTTTAAATATCAACTTTGGTTAACTTTTGATTAAAACCTCAAAAGCTCAGCTGAAATATAAAATCTTACAAAATGCTGAAAGCTAATACTATAAATATAAATCAGAAAAAAAAATATGATGTAGAGGTTTAAGTTGAACTCCTAAACATATCTTTCTAAATAAGGTTATGATAATAGTTTAATTTTATTTTTTAGTAGTTTTTATTTATTAGCAATTCCACGGATGCTATCATAAATAATATCAAATTTTAAATTTCTCTTAATAGCAACATCCCACTTAGCAAACCTATCACATTTTAAGTGACATGCTTTCTGAGAATCAAATTTTCAAATCGCTATATCGAGTTAAGTATTTTTGTTTTCAATAGGTTTTTTTTTTAACGAGTTAATTTTTTTTTAAAATTCAATATCTTATTAACTTAATTATTTTATTAAGTAGAGCGAATTGTTGTCTTACCAAGAGGTTAAGACTTCGGTCTCTGAAACTAATATGTGCAAGTTCGTTTGAAACTAATATGTGCAAGTTCGATTCCACCTTGAGACCAATGATTTTCTTTACCGTAAGCTCGAATTGGAGCTGTAATTACACCAGGACCAAACCCATGAGCCCTTCTGGAAATATAGCTTAAGTCTGTTTGTGAGCCCCCCCCTCCCCCCCACATTAAATATATATAAAATAAATATGCAAAATACATCAAAATATAAAGTTTATAAAAATAACAGTGATTATATTGAAATTTTTGTGGCTTTGACAGACTGTTGTGATTGACAATTTTTGTGCCTATCCTTGCCGCCATTTGTTTTTATCTTAATGTTTATTTTGTTTTTTGTTTTTTGTTTTCTGTTGTCTTGTAATTTTCATAGCTAATGTACATTTGTTTGTGGAAGAATAAATGCTTGCTTGCTTTATTTATTACTTTGAGATTACTTGCTTACTTGCTTACTTACTTACTTTTAGTTTGTGAATAATTAATTAATCAGGTTAAATTGAAGCAAAAGCGATATTTTAAAAATCCTAAGGTGGAAATATCTGGTTTTGTTTCAACTTATATCTAGCAAATTCTTTTTCTCACAGAAAACATGCAAACATTAGTAAATGTTATTTAGCATTTCTGCTTTACATAATAATATAACTTTTCATTGGTATATATTTATTATTTTACTAGGCACATGCGTTCTGAAAATGACAACGAATTCTTGATGCAAAGTCAATCCCGATTAAAGGTTAGTTATGATTTAAAAATTACAAATACTTTACACACCTTACCAGTGACATTTACCAGCATAATCTTATAAGCCTCCTTAAAAATTATTTTGGTGTTCAATCACCTGCCATCATCGTCTTACATAATTACACAGATTGCTGTTTCACAATTTTGCTTATCAGAAACTATACTAATTTTGATTTCCAATTTTGTTTAATTTTGTTTAAAATATTATCTCTTGTTATTTTGGCATTTCTGCTGTTTTTAAAGTTTTTGTCAGATTTTTTTGAAATTTTGTTCTAATTTTGGTGGATTTTTTTTGCTTTTATTTCTGACAATTTAGGCTTGTCTGCTGTTTTAATAATATTAGTAGGCTCAAGGCCTGTAAGCAATTATGGACCAAAATTTAAAGAGAAAATTAAGCGTTAAGTCAAATATAGTTAATTTTCTTTTTGCCTTTTTAATTTTTTTGTTTTTTGGTGGTCCATTTGTTTCCAGCGTTTGTTTTTTCAATCTTGAAAAATGTTTAATTTTCAATCCTCTCTAACTTGAAATTAAGTCGCTGATGTCAGTTTCATTAACATTGATTTTGTTTTTTAAACTGCTCTGAATATCTGAAATATTTGAGTCATTTATGCATTGCTTCATGAGCTGAAATTAATTTTATCATAGAATTTAACATAGCCGAAGAATTGAGAAGAATTTTGATTTAAGGAAATCCAGTTTGAATGAAATTTTATTTATTAAAAAATTATTTTTTAAGAATTTTTAGATTTAACACATTTGTTAGAGAATAATTATCATTTGGAGGCCATTTTTTTCATTTGCTGCCCATATTTTTTTTGAAGTAGCCCAATATTTTTACGGACAGATTACCTTCTGACATAACTTTTAATTATAGTTTATAAAAGCTGAAAGAAAAATTCATACCCTGAAATGTTATGTTTCTTTGGATTCATAGGTTTTTATCAACTAGTCAAGTCCACGTTTGTTTTGATTGTATCTTAGTATTGTAGAAATATGCCAAAAACAAAATTAATTGGATAATTTTTCACGATTTTCTTCCTAAAGATTAATGAAGTAGTGTTTTTACTGCGGTTTTTTTCACTACATTAGGCTAACCACAAAGAAATTTAAGAGAAAATCATACAAGAAATGATATGCAAGCAGATTTGTCTAGTTACTTCACTGTAAATATGTGTAAATATGCCCACAAAATTTAATTTGCTGGTTAGTTAGTGTTTGTAAAATGAGTAATAGTTATAACAATAATTTTTTAAAAATCTAGCAAGACCTTGAAAACACAAGAAGGGAAGCAGCTATGTCTTTGTGTCGTGAAAAAGAACAAACAGACAAGTGCAAAAATCTACAGCAAGAATTAAAAAATGAGCGCGATGATAGACGAAGGTTGAAAAGTGATATTGATCATTTGAAGAAACAGTACACACATGAATTAAAGAGAATGGAAAAAGAAACCGCAAGATTGCAAGCAAAAGTACACCAGGTTAAAGAATTAAGCATTGTAGTCATTGTAGTCATATTTATTCTAGGTTTATCTCTCAAATGAGTATCCTTACCTTTAAAAATCCATCTGTGTTAAGGTTTGTTAAGGTTTTTCTTAAAACAGAGAAATAGTAAATTTTAACTAGATACGATTTCAGCACATGTATAATGTGATATTTATCAGATTAGAAAACAGTATTTCTAATAATTGAAAAAAAAAAAAAATTCAAAGGTTGGAGTAGTTTGGCACTTTCTTTAATTTTTGAGGTCAATTAGCTGTAGCGCTTGTTTTTTGAAATTTCGCATAGTTGTCAATAAAGCCACTGTCTAGTTTTTGTTGTGTCTGCCCCATGAACAGTCGTTTAACCAGACAACGATTAAAGGGTTCGATGAAAGCCTGCGATGGCCTGGTTGTGCTTGATGGTCTTGAACCTCATGTTTAGACATAAGCTTACTCATAACTCCTTTGAATTCATGTCCGTCATCGACCATCAACGTGTTTGGCCATACAAGCGGTGAGTTCTTGTATATGCTAGTAAATGCCAGGGTAGTCTTGTCCGCTGATTTCAAGGTCAATAGTATGTAGCGAGAGGCCACGTCTACCAGTGTCAAAACATACTTTTATGTCTTACGACCGAGTTTGTCATGTGGGAGAAAGAGAAGATAGGCTTGATGGAGTTTGTTGGGTTGATTCTCTGTAAAATGTGCAATGACCTCATTAGGAGGCCGTGTCTGCATATACCTTCCGACCTCTTGGTTAGATAACCACCTTCAGACCCTCTCCTTTATGGCAGCACCTTTTGGTAGTTTCTGGGTGCTGTAGCCAAACTAACATTTTGCTGTAAAGCTCTTGAGCAACAGGCATGTTATATTGGACAAATCGCAAGCATGAGGGT
>JAUZNK010095600.1:0-12218 GCA_035046665.1 Euphysa ruthae
CACCGACAGTACACAGTAATAGTGGATGGAAGCCGAAGAACAACGCTAAGAAACAGAAAGTTCCTCCGCAAGATTAACCCAATATGCCGAAAGACGACAACATCAAACGATCATCCGAGCCCACCAATAGAAAAGAATGACGTAGAGAAAGTAACTCAGGAGAAAGTCACATCTACAACACAACGATCGATGGCAGATCGAGATCCAACAATATGTACTTCCAGCAATGAGCAAACAACCACGGAACAGAGGAGAGCAAACCCGGTATACTATAAAGGACCAGGAAGCATACCGTATCCACCGATATCGAATACCGTAGACGTACAGGACTCGATGGAAAGACCACCAGACGCGTCTCAAAAAGCAGCTTCGCCCGTGATTCGAAGATCAACCCGGATAAGAACGAAACCAATAAGATTAATTGAAGAATAGGCAATAGACATGTTTTACAGTGAACTAATAAAGCTCATAAAAAAAAAAAAAAAAAAGCATGTATAGTGTTTGTGATATTCATATTTGTTATTGTGTTTAGTAAAATACTGCTGAAATAAATTATGAATGTTTTTCAGAAGATACTGGCCAAAAAAAATGATGCCTGATTTAACGATGATTTGATTTGATGTTATTATTTTTTTGGAAATGGTGTCCATAGCATAATTTTGTTTGCAAATTTGCTGTTGTATCCAGAAGTAATTTGTAAATATATAAAAATTATGTTGCTCCTGCACTTAGCTATCAAAAGTATGTTTGGGTAGTTGTTTTAGGGCATTCTGATGTTATCTGTAATGGTGTTTTGGCATTTCCCCAAGCCCTCCTAATAATGCAAAACACTGTAGGTCTATTTTTAAAACATTTTTCAGGCATTTATGCTAAATGTGGGACCACATTTCTTCAAAACTTCTATAACGTGACATACATAGAAAGCATATATAGAAATCTCAAAATCAATAATTCCAAGAAAATTATTTATGTCAGTACAGTGAGGTTTTCTTCTTGAATTGAATTATTTCTTTTTGATTTCCTTCATACAAATCAATTTTATATTTTTTTTTATTTGTAGAATTCATCAAGTAAAAAGCGAATGTCTTGTAACAGAAAAACTATATTTTGTGAAGAGAGTGGTGATGACGATTATGATGAAGATCCAGATTTTGTTATTGAAGTTGATGACAGCACTGTTAGTTTTTCTTTATTTTTTAATTTTTTGCTTTATATCTCATAAAAAATTTAAATACTAAGATAATCTTTACAAAAAGAATTTTTAGTTAATAATCTAAAGATTTCTTTTATATTTTTTATATTTGATGCCATATATAACACCAGCAATGTTCCTTATTTTTCTATCGAATCGGTTTATACTACAAGTTACCCATATCTTTTCTTTAGACCAGTATGTATGTGCAAGTGATAAGTCCTAAGAAGTTAGAGACATGTCTTGAATTTTCGTTAGGGATCATACAGCTCAAACACCCCTTTTTAACTACTAAATTTTTGTGCTCATAGATTTAAGCAACAATATATTTCCTTTTTAGGTTGCTTAAACTGATCTTTTTTTTTAACTTTTTTTATTTATTAATTTTGGAGTAAAAAAGTATGGGTTTTTTTTTCCTTGAAAATTGCAAAAGCGAAAGGCATTCATTAATCATGTCTAGTTCAAAGATCAATATTTGTGTATTCTGGTACTTGACAAGTTATTAAAAAATTTAGTTAAAGTCCACTAAATGTTATTCTATGATGTTTCTTAATTGTCATGAAATATTGTCTATCACATTTAGACACAATTGAAACCATTCCCTGATTTAATGGAAAAAGTGTTTGAGCAGTGCTGTACATTCCTTGTTAGCCCGGATGGAGGGTGCAGAGATCCAGAATCAGTTTTAAAATCTATAAAAAATGTAAAAAGAATATGTTTGATACTTGAGGTAAGTGAGAATTTTGCAAAATTTTTTAATGTTAAAATTTTCCACGATCAGTATTTAATGGGTTACTGTGCCAAAAAGAATACAAAGCCTGGTGCCATAAAAACTTACCTTTATTCCGTAATGGATTTTTGCACAGCACTCATTGCAGACAACGTTCAATTAGGATTTGTTAGTTTTGAAGACATATATTTTTTAAAAATGAAACTCAAATGTGGCGTAAGACATATATATGAAAAGCGAGATAAAGATTTGGGTTGGGTGTGTGAGTTTAAAGATCTAGAAATGTTAGTGACACCAGAGCAAGTTCAGAAATATGAAGTAAGTGCCACTGCAAAAAATGCTAAGCTGTTATGTAAAGAATTCACTACCAAGGGGCTTAGTGAACTTAGTCAGACAGAATTTTGTGAGATACGTGATCATCTCATTACATGTATTCATTTTGGGACTGCACATCGCTCTGGTGTGTCTGCAAACTTGACTATAGAAGAATTTAAATCAAGCAAAAAGATCGACGAAGACCAATGGCAAATGCTTGTTTGGACGCATAAAACAAAAAGCTGTTTTGGACCTGCAAAAATAGTGCTTTGAAACGACCAATATCAGCGGTTAAAATCATTTGTAAATTTTTCTCAAAAATATGTTTCATCAATGAGCAAAAATGTATTTATCAGCTGGTCAGCTATGTATTTTTAATGTTTAATTTTATAATTTATAGTCTAACAAAGTATTTTTATTCTAAACATAGTTAGGAAAAGCATAGCTAAAATTCATTTCCTAAAAACAACTTCTAAGTGTATCTGTTTTTGAGCAGCCTTATAAGGTATTTAAATATTTGTTCGGTGTGATGGAATAAAAGCGATATATTAATGATTTTAGAATGGTTTGTTAAATTTATTGAGACCAATTAAAGGTTTTTTTTAATTATTGACTTAGAGTTGAGTGTGTTTGCAGGTGTTGGTGTGAATGTGCATCATTAGGGTGGTCAACTTAGTGAGATTTATTATGTTCACAAAACCGAGTTGATTTTTTTCAATATCGCAATTATATATTAAATTTTGTTCCTTTTAAACTCATATAAACACATCTCTAAAATTCTTTGAATTTTACTCTCAGCAATTTTAACTTCAATTTTGTTTTTCAAGTAATTAGAAATTTCGAGTATAGCTTTATACTATAAATGTATGCTGATTTTAATAATAATATTTAATAATTTTAAACTTAAGCACAAAACAGGCTAAAATTAGGTCAAAAATCAGTCTTGTTTGGACATAAAACGTAAAGCAACTCAAAGCATATCTAAATCAGGTCTAGTCTTTGTGTTATATATCAAAGACCTGAATCTGCTATGTTTCCAATGATCAGATGATAACTTTTCTTATTTTAATACATTTTTAGGAAGTCCTATGACTTCAGGAGACATTTCCAAACGGATTCATGCACTCTGGGTCAGGGCTGGAATTTATGACACATCTGCCGTCAAAAATTTAAGCATCAATACAATTAGAAAGTCAGCAACAACAGGATTGGTAGACAAAAGCTCAGGACAAGTGAACAAAAATGCTGCAAATTTAATGTGCCAATGCTTCTAAAACTGCGGAAAAATGCTATTTAATCAATGACCAGCTGAATTCTGCAAAAATAGCTGGTGAAGCAATTAAAGATTTTTTTTATGGTTCGAAACCCAGAAAATCTCCTAAAAAATACTGGACACAAGATGAAACTGAATATTTGGAAAAGTTAGTAGCTGATAATTAAATTGTTGGATATCGTGATGTTTTAAATTCGCCAGAATTTTTAAATAGTTTAAATGCATCCTCACAACAAATCACTGACAAATTACGAAGCATAAAAAGATACAAGAAAAGTGAACATAATATATCATTAAGTTTTTTTTTGATATTAGTATTTTAAGTAAATTAAAGTTTCTTTTTGTTGTGATTCAAACACTTTTAAATTTTGGATTGGTTTTTAAATTTTCTTATTCAATTAACTATGTGAATTTGATACTCTTTTCCTTGTTGCCTCCTAGCATTCCTAATCTCAGTGCAAGCTTTCATAGGGCTTTAGGTTTTAACTTCATTATTTGGGCAACGATGAAGTCAAAGCAATTGTTAGTAGAAAAAAAGCTTTTAAAAAGTGTCGCCTTTGTGACTGAAGAGTAAAAATTATATTTAAGTTTTTCTTATTTATTACCCATTGGAGTATGGCAACAGCTTTTTCCTTAGAAACAAAACATTTCCTGTATGGTGTTAATTTTTTGATTCCTAAGGTTTGTATATTTAGCTAAACTAATAATTTTGATTTACCTAAAAAAGTATTTGTATTGATTTACAGCCCTCTTCTCTTGCGCATCGGCATCTACACTGTTAGCAAATTAAGTGGTTGAAAATCCAACACAGGTATGTAGAATTCAGTAAAATTTTGTTAATTTATCTTCATCATCATCATCATCATCACCAAATCAATTAAAATAATTGATATATATTGTATATGAAATCCATTTGTATGAAACAATCAAAAATTAAATTTTTGCTAATTTTTTCATTTAACGACGTACTGTTCTTAAAATATTTTTGTATGTCTATCTTTTGAGACATTTCTAATTCGTGACTGCAACGGACTTATTGCAGCCGTATTTTTTTTCATTCATTTTTTGTGATACAATCAAGGAAGACAACACGTAGTTTCGAGTGATATTTCACTCTTCATATAAATATACTCGAAATATATGCTACTAAACCTGGTATTCTTTTAATTTACTCAAAATTTAGTAGAAGGGTTTTCCTCGCTCACCGGTGTTGTTACAGCCATAAGTGACGGCAAGTGTTTCAACACGCAAACTCTTTAAAAGAATTGTAAAAGTTGCCAGTTTTGCCTGAGAAACAAGGATACATTGACTGGGTTGAATCTCATATTTGTCTGATTTGATTAATCACACATATAGTGCAGGTGCGATGGAGGTTTCTGGAGCTCTAAAAATGTTTAGACGTTAAGCGGTTTTTAATAAATTACGTTATATGAAATACCGCGGCGATGGTGACAGTAAGTCTCATGAAGAAATTTTAACTGAGAATGTTTACCCAGGGTATAAAATTGAAAAAAGAGTGAGTTGGATCGCGGTTGCGCTCTCTTAAATTATCATACAAAGGAAAACTACAAAAAGGTGGCAAAAGACTTACCAGAAAAGGAAGGAAAACAGATAAAGTGATCACTGCAAAATTATTACGGTATGTGTATACGACATAACAAAGGAAATTTGTATGTTATGAAGAAAGCAATAGCAGGACTAGTTCATTACTGTTCGGAAAACAAGAACGCTATAAGTATTGTCCTCGCACTAGCGATTCATGGAGTAAATTTCAATGGGATAAAATTAATCAAACTTCCACTTATAAAAACAGTATAAAAATTCCAGAAGCTGTCAGTGAAATAATTAATCTTATTTTTTCACACAAGGATCTAGGTGCTGACTAGTTGTTTGAAAGATGTCTTGATAAGGAAACGCAGAATGCAAACAAATCACTTAATACTTTGATTTGGACAAAATGCTCCAGAAGTGTGTACGAAGGAAGGCCAACACTTGAAATCAGTGTTGCATCTGCTATCATACAGTTCAATGATGGTGAACATAGTTATGAGATGTTTTACACAGTTTAGGAATTACTCCGGGACATTTTACCACTTCTGGTATCCAAGAGACTGATGTGCTACGTGTAAAGCTAACAGATGAAAAACCATCTGAAAGGTTTAAAAAGCGAAGAAAAAAGCTCAAAGCAACGAGGAAAGGGTTTGATGATAAACACAGTGATAAAGAGGGAACAGGATATGAAAAGGGGGATTTTAATTTGTTTTTATATGTTAATATTTTTATATATTTAGTATATAAAACTTCATTTGCATGTTTATCAATTATCATCTTCTGGCAAAGATTGTAGGAGCTGTATTTTCCCAGCTGACCTAAAACTTTGGAAAGATGTTCATTTTATCAAGCTTTGTCCTGAGAAAAAAAAATGTTTTTAAAAGTTATGAATATTTTTTATTTCGGGTCCAAAATGTCAGAAATCAGGCCTAAATTTAGACCGATGAAAATAAGTACTCGATGCTTCAAAACTACAAAATATTCACCTTTTTTTTTTATCACAGGAAATTTAACTGCTTAAAAAGTTTAAAACTGCAAAAGGTTGAGTCTTAGTCTATTTTACTTTTTGAGATATCTTTGCCAAAACCTTAGCACGCTTTTGACCCAAAACCGTGTAAATTTCCCCAAAAAATCGTGAAAAAAAAAAAAAATTGTTTTTTATCGTATTTTTATTTAGAAAATCACATGGAGTGATAAAAATATAAATTTTTTTTGTTTTAGTAGTCTACCCCCTTAATTTGAATGGAACCAAATTATTTATTCAAACTTTAGCTAAATATGATATTTTAGACTTTGGCCCTAACACTGTACGGCCACCTTATGTATAAGCCAAGCATTACGGGTAGTTTCCCATTTTTATTATGAAGAAATATATAGGGCAATGTCACTTAGAATTTTATCAGATAACTCTGGATTAGCATTTTTATTTCATTACTCAGTGGGTTCAGCGCCGTCTTTTGTTTAAATTTTTGGTACTTTTTCAATCATTTTTTATATTTTACATGCTTTTTTTCCTAAAATTTTTCCCGATCAAGTTCATGATCAGAACAATGAAAGAATTTCAAGTGTTTGAGGAGCCATCAATGTACTCAACCGTACACATGACTCTGTATTATTAAAGTAGGAGGCTTGTGCTTCAGAACTGGTAAGAATTATAAAAGAATATGAAAACGGGTTAATTTATACCTAGATGCAATATAGCTAGTCACAAAGATACAACTGAATTTCAAAAGATGTCTTAAGTTCAATACCCTTTTAAAGGAGAAAAGACTTTAATTCAGTGGTATTGAACTGTTACAAACAAAAATTTCAAAATTGTGCGACAACTTTAAAGTTATTATCATATCTGGGCATAATTTCCGCAAAAGACCCGAATCCTGCACCCAAAATTTTTGCCTTACAGTTGATTCTAACTTAAATTGATTATCCAATTAAACTCTTTAAATTTTACTCCATTCAGGGAAGATTCAGAGTAAGTGATACAACTTCCTCCATTATTTGGGTTTAAAAACAGGTACACAAAAAGAAATGATGTTCATTTGAAGTTTCGCACATTAGGTAAAATAAAGTGCTGTTATAAGCATTAAAGGAGTTCCGGCACTCCTGCAAAAATCAGACTTTTCAATGCAATTTTTTATTCAGTTTTGCCTCACATTTTATCAATAATTTGAGTTGTACATTTATCAAAGTCATTCACCTCAAAAAAAATTTTTGATAAGCACTTTAAACTTTAAACTTAAGCAAAATGTGGAGTTTTAAGCAGTTTGATTACCAAAACTCTTTTGTGTAATTTTGATGGGAAAAAAATCTAAAATTGATAAGCACAGGAAATTTTTCCAGTAATGAATGGAAGAACAGAAATGTAGTACCCGTTCACAAAAAATTACGTAAGCAACTTGTTAAGCACTATAGTTATTAGAAAAGGTTATTTAAAAATCTTTTTAATCACTTTTTTGATATGCTACTTTTAGATAAACAATCAGATAGTGACTTGTGTGTCAACCTGGTGACTTGTGTGTCAACAAATTCATTTTTATTACTCATGAGATATATAAAGTATTTGATGGCAATTGTTCCGATTTTACATTTAAATTGGATTGATTTTCCTGCTGGTGCTTCCCAGGACTCTGTTTTTGTACCGCTGCTTTTTCTTATTTTTGTTAATGACTTGCCTAATTATGTATCATTATCCTCCAAACATTTTGCAGAAGACACATCTATTTTTTCCATTGAACTATCATGCAGCGATTTTAACCGTGATCTCACTTTAATGAAAATTGGGTGTTTACCCAGTGGAAAATGGTTTTTATCCATGATCCTATCAAGCAGACTAGTGAGCCCGTTTTTTTCCGAAAAACACCTCCAGTTATTTAACTGCTTTCTATTTCAATGACTCTCATGTCTCATGGAAGCCTTATAAACTGGGTCTGTTTCTTTGAGAGAAACTAAGATTTGTTAAAAAATTATCATGTATACTTTTACATATAAGATCGTGGTAGAAAATCTAACCAATGTCACGGATCTAAAACAATATCCATCTTATATTAAAAAAATAATAATAATACAAGTGGAAATCAAAAAAAACACCAAACACTTTTTCTGAATGATATGTCAATGTCACATCAATAAATGGTCAAATTAAACAACTGCAGAATGAAAAATTACAACTTGAGAAATCAATAGGAGAATTCACTTCTGATAAGGAAGTCAAGCATTTTAAAAATAGCAAATACATAAATAGCATTACAATGGTGTACGAAGACTTGCTATGCATGAACTTAAGTTACGGTAATGTTGAAAAAGTTATTCGAACTGTAATGTAAAGGTTGACTGGAAAAGAGCCTGGTTGATTACCAAAAGAAAGTTTTTCTAAAATGATTTTGCTGGAGGCCAGAGGACTTGCACAGTTACAAATCTTTCAGAAAAGGCCGTAAACGATAATGCAACTTTGCATTCTGATGGTACCAGTAAACAAGGAAGATCATATGCAACATATGATTTTAAAAATGCCTGACGGTAAATTACTTGTGCTGGGTTTAAGAGAAATAGGTGTTGCAGATGCTGCAACACAACTTGAAGTTTTAAAAGAAATTGTACAAGACATTTCGTCTTTATCAAGTACAAAAGTAAACAAAGGAAATGATGCAGTTGACTTTACTATAAATTCGTGTGATTCGTTCTCTTGTTAATAATGTATTTGCATCAATAAAAATTTTTATGTCAAACATATGTTCAACCCAAAAGAAATTTAATAATTTATTTATTAATTACAGAAAAGAACTTCTTTAGCCAGAAATAGTTAAAAATTTGAAAGATTTAAGCAAACTTGAACAGCAAAACCTTTCCAGAGTTAATGATTTTTTCTGCGGTCTACATTATATTGTTGGGTTGGCTGACCTATCTTCAGCATGTCTTAAGTTTGGGAAAATTTATGCTTTGAAGGAAAAAAAGTTGGGGGTATGCTTTATGGGGGATATTGCAGTTGAGAGCCTGGAACTATGAGGCTATGTAAAACAGTTCAACAAAGGGGCTGTGAGAAATCTGGTCGCATGTTGAGTTTTGCTACTTATATGAAGGAAAATTCTGGTAAAGATAAATTTCCTCTTTATCCTTTCTTTGTTAGTTTTATTTTTAAATGTAACAGGTGTTTATTTTTTATATCCAGTTCTTATTGATTTTTTTGACAAAATAGAAAATGATAACAAACTTCTAGCTGAAGTATTTTGGCATCTTAAAGTTTAAGTATATAAGGCAGGTTGTATAGCACTTGGCCTTATAAATAAGTTCGTATTAAGTCCACTTTGGCATCTTATTAACAAACAAAAATCAGTCTTAAATATGTCTAATCTGTCCATTACCAACATCTAAAATGTTTTCAACGATGGAAGTTACATTCTTCTCCTATGGTATTGGGAACCGATTCTGCATTTCCCGATTTTTTAAATTTAGATGATGATGATGTCCTCCTTTGTTTATTAAAACCTGATCCTAACATCGATGGCATGGTTAAACAATGTCTTGAATTAATTTTTTCGAGCTTTGAAGCAGTCTCTAACAGAATGCTTGCAGACCATTTAGAAGGCGGCAAGTTTGCCAATATAACCTCAGAACTTCTAACAGAAGCTTCTGCAGTACCAACAACCAATGCGGAATCAGAAGGAGATTTTGGTATTTTAGATAGACTAATGAAATGTAAACCAAAAGCCTTGGATATTGTTCATGAAGGTCTCCTTATGTTTGAAAGTAACAAAACAGCTGAAGGGAGGGATACATTAGATGAGTAAAAACTTTCCCAGGTAATGAAGCTTGCCCGTGAGTCTGTTAAAAACAAAACAAACTTTATTTTAAAAGAAAACATGATATTCACCCAATTAAGGGTAGAGAAAATGCTTTCTAAAGCAGAAATAAATGCTGAAAAAAAAAATTATTGGTCATTGAAAAAGAACCTCAGACCAAAGAAATTATGTCAGGTGGTCATTGGGTGACTAAAGATATATCTGAGAAATTGTCTCACTGTAAGACAGAAAAAGAAAATAGAAATGCTATAAAAATTTTAGGTACTGACTGTAAAAAGGACCTATTTTTCATGTCAACTGGTGGGAAAATTAAACCGCTTACCATTTTGGTTTCTAACTTAAAAGCTGCTATAGATTGGAGCTTACTAACACCAGTAACACTTGATACTTCCATTCCAGATAATTGTTTCTCTAATAATCCTATAATTTTAACTTCAAAGAAAATTAATAATCAAAAGTTGTTTATAGCCCTAACATAAGTAAAAAACCGTAAATTAACCACGCCATTATTATCTGATGTAAAGCGAACACCGCCTAGTGCTACTCATAAAAGTAAGCAAAAAGCAAAAAATATCAATCGGGATAATCTTCGAGAGCCAGTTGTTACTCAACCTTCCGAATTACTCGGAAAAGTTATTGAACATTAGTTACATTGACGAGGACACTTATGAAGAAGGGTGGCATGTTGGAGTAGTTACTGCTCAAGCAAAACATTTTAGTGTTGTCTATGAAGACAATAAAAAAAATAAAAAAGTAACAAACAATAAGTTACTAAGGAAGGAGGCAGGCTAATTGGAGGATGGAGTTAAAAAAAAAAAAAAATGTAACAAACAATAACTTAGTAGAGCATGGAGGCTAATTTTTAAAAATGTGACAAGAAATTACTGGAGGGAGGAGGCTAATCTTAAAAAAACTTTATTTTGTTGCTTAATATGTTTGATATCAATTCTGCTTGTGTGAATATTTTTTTTTTTTTTTTGAAAAATTTATAACAAAAATGGAAATTTCATGTAGTGGTTGTGGGTGTAAATGTGAAGCACTGAGGACAAGCACTGAGGAAGGAGATAACGTGCTTTAAAAATGTATGTAAAAATAGTACTCTTAGTAGCCTCATAAACTTTACTACACATCCGTTTATTAAATTTTCCAAAAATTCTCTATCTCCCGGTTTATTAAGATCTCCCCATTTGTTTGTGGTAAGTTACAATCTGCTCTAAAGTCTTTTTGTGTGCTCCTTTATTCTCAATTGAGTATCATTAATTTGAAAAACTTGTAGTTGTTAAGTCTTTTTGGAATAGGTTGATAAAATCAGCATTACTATTGTGTTTCAGGAAAACAGTTATTTAAAGAAGAAAGTGGTGGTGTATGAGGAAAGGGAGGAAGAGTTGCAAGTAGAGCGGAAGAAGATAGAAGCTGAAGAGAGGATGCAGAAGATGGTGGAAAAGGGGCCATGTCGACGACACTTGCTAAACAAAGTAAAAAGAACCACCAGGATAGGTAATTTACAGGAGAAATTGGGGAGGGAAGTTTTTTCACAATCGACGTGGTGGGTCTGGTAGTTATGCAGGTGGGGTAAGGTATTGATTTTATTTATTTTTCATAACAGTTTACATTGTAGTTGATATTTATTTAGTTTAAATTTAGTTTATATTTATTTAGTTATGTTGCGTTTATTTAATGACGTTCAAATGATCAGATTAGAGTTTTTTGCTATTTGGCTTTTAATAAGAAAACACGAATAAATAAATTAGAAAAGATAGTAAATTGTACAAAAGTTTTTAATAATAGTTTGAAGATTATTTCTGAGATTAAATTTATGCAGAGTAATGTAGGTTAAAGCGTTTAACCATAGTCATGCAAATTAAATAGTCTGGCTACTCGGGCCGTCTATTTACTTTTTCTATTGTTTTCTGGATTTATGTTAGAAAACTCACGACGGCCGGAAAGAGGATGCACTAAAAATTTAAAAATGGAAGTTTCTAGTACAGATCTTTATACTGGTGATGATTTAGAAGCTATTTTATCAGCGATTGATAAAAATTTCTTTGAAGTTGATGAGAATGCTAGTGCAAAAATAAACGATGTAGTAAATAACTTTGGAAATAACCAAGCAGATAACAGTTTTAAATGCGAAAAACGCACTAAAACGTATAAAACGAAGCAAGGACTTTTCAGACATGTAAAAACAAAACATTGCGATATTGAGCCTCAATTTATGACTATGAATGTTGCTGAGTTCAAAAATATTGTCATAAACTCTGTATCTAAGCTCTCAGAAGATCAATGCTATTCTGAAAAGACTTTAGCAGAGTTAAAATCATTTCAAATGACTGATGAAGATGTTGTTTTTTGTTTTGACAT
>JAUZNK010095611.1:0-12217 GCA_035046665.1 Euphysa ruthae
GTATGTATATAAAATGAAATAAAACTGCGAACTGCGTATTTTATACTGACTAGTTTCGATTTATAATTTATAATTGGTTTTATTTTAAGACATTAGTACGCATTCCAAGAATGTCGTAAGGGAGCATGTATTCGTGGAATAACTCCGCTTGTATATTGCTGCGATTTTATTTCATTTTGTTTTATTTTTATTGTATATAGGAGTAAGGGCGCAATGGGGTGTATACATTTTTTATAATACTTTCATTTGACCAATATATTTTGACAATTATTTTTAATAGGAAAGTTGAATACACTTTAAATATACATATATATATATATATATATATTTTAAAATAAAAGATAATTCATAGTATATATATATATATATAAAGTTTACAATATAATGGTATCCGGATGTGATGTGGCGTCAGCTTTTTGAGTCGTGACGAACTAGGGTGTATTTATTCAAATGTCTGCATTTAGAAACGAGCTCTGGTAATTTGTTCAACAGATTAAATTTATTTTAAAGGGCAATTTCTACTTTCTAATTTAGGTATAGGAGGCTTTTTTTAGTTGTTGGGTTAAATGATGCAGATGGTTTCAAGATTTTCCATTTTATATTTGGTGTGTAATTTTTACTTTTAATTCGCCACAATTCTTTTGGAACTTTGGTTTCGTTTTTAAATTTTTCAGTGTGGAATGATTGACTGTGGTTAGCATATTCTTTTCGGTGTGGAATGATTGACTGTGGTTTTCCGGTGTTGAATAATTGACTGTGGTTTTCCGCTGTGGATTGATTGACTGTGGTTTTTCGGTGTGGAATGATTGACTGTGGTTTTTCGGTGTGGAATGATTGACTGTGGTTAGCATGTTGTTTCTTCTCGGTGTGGAATGATTGACTGTGGTTAGCATGTTGTTTCTTTTCGGTGTGGAATGATTGACTGTGGTTAGCATGTTGTTTCTTCTCGGTGTGGAATGATTGACTGTGGTTAGCATGTTGTTTCTTTTCGGTGTGGAATGATTGACTGTGGTTAGCATGTTGTTTCTTTTCGGTGTGGAATGATTGACTGTGGTTAGCATATTGTTTCTTTTTGGTGTGGAATAATTGACTGTGGTTAGCATGTTGTTTCTTTTCGGTGTGGAATGATTGACTGTGGTTAGCATATTGTTTCTTAAATTTATTTTCAATATTCGTTATTGTTGGGTTCATTAGATGTGATAGTGGCTTAAGAGAGGGAGTTTGGTTAGAGCCAATTTCCGTTAAAAGGGCAGGTTTGTTTATTTGTTTTTGAGCTGTATTCTATGAAAAAGAGATGTGCTAGAGAAAAATATAATTGCTGAATAAATTTGTTGAGCATTCTACTCGTATTCATAAAAGTAATGGAGAAACTAAACTTTGATTAATCGAACAAAAACGTTTTCATACCAACTGAAAGAAGCTACAAATTAACTCATGATAAAACGGATGAGATGGAAGGTTTTTTCAATACGTAAAGCAATTCAAGGGAACCAATGGATGGCTTCTAAATGAGATATAATATGTTTTTGTTACAAAAAATAAACTTTTAAAAGATAAACTTTGAATAAATAAACTTATGAAAAAAATAATTTGCTTTGTGGTTAAAACAACTATAAAAAGCGGTATAACATTTTTCCTTATTTTTTACTTATTTAATACTATATCTTATTTGTCAATTAGTATAAATATCATATGTGAATATTTTCAATAATGTTTTTTTGATGTTTCTTATAAGAATTGATTTAAATTTAATAAACGAAAGTTAAGAAATCCAAGCTTTCAATGGATTTGATATTCCATAATTCCGTAAGTATATAAAAAGGTCGAGCTAAACCGTGCGATAGAAAGAAGTTTACTAAGAAAAGGTCAAAACTGGGCCAACCTTACAAGAACCTGTATCACTTTCAATGTGAGAACCTAAATCTACGTCGATGGATAGCTAAATGTTTAACAAGCAGTATTATTTTTATTACCTAGCGTGGTCTTATTAATCACTTGTCATGGTGATATTGTTATCGCAGTGCTTTACACGTAGTAAAATTATTCATCCGGTATATTTACAGGTACTTTTGTTTATTTTTTTGAAATGATTGCTATGAATAATAGTAAATTTTCATAAATATTACTCTTCTTTTTTTTTTGCAAGCGTTTTTCATATTATTAATTCTACCATATATTTGAGTTTTTCATTTGCTTTAACAAAAATTATAAATAAGAAAAAAATATTATAAAAAAAACCTAACCAAACCAATTATTGAAATCTATAATATTTGAGTATTGAAAATAAAATTCTAAATCGGTGCTGCGAGTAACTCGTCCTTACTTTTTTCAGGCGTTTTTAATTGTAATAATTTGTTCTTCTAATAGTTAAAAGATAACATGGTAAGATATCTTTTTCTTTGAATTGTCTTGTTTCACTTCTTTTCTAAATCTTAATTCTGGAAAAGCTGGTTAATACCAAAGACCCAGGATAGAAGTGTTAATGAAATCCACGGTATCGCAAATTACTAGTAAATTCTTTTTTGTGTTTCTGTTTTTTGCACTATACGGCAACCAAAAGTCGAAATCTTCATAAAATTTCTCCTCAAAAAAACGAAAAATTTTTAAATGCTCTTAATTGTCATGAAATTTCTAGGTACGAGCATTATTTTTTTTTTTTGCAAAATAATGTGAACTAAATTAAATTTGAGTAAGTTTTCTAAGCAATTGTTTGTAGAACAACCCTTATGTCAAAAATATTAGGAGCTTTTTTACAGAAAATTCCAGTATCAGTTATAACATTTACTTTTAAAACGTATCATTTCTATATTTTGAATATAATTACATTGGATAGTAAAATGTAATTTATTTAATTATTTTTTATTAAGAAATATTTTTTTAGCATACTGACAAATTTTAAAAAAAATGAGTTATGTTAGCTGATGCTACTTAACCGAATAATATCCCGTTAAACATAAATTTTTAAATAGCTTAATAATAAAAATTTTAGAAAAACTGAAATGAAATTTGTCGTGATAGATTTATTTTGACTTGGTCTATGTTTACGTTGCCAGAAAAATTGCAAATGAAATATTATTAGCCAATATATTGTAAGCCTTAATACAGACAAAAATACAATGCTGATTTTCTGAAAAAGTTATGGTGATTAACAAATAACAGTTAGCACATATAAATTTTTGAATAAGTTAGATAGTAAGTTAGGTAGGTTTTAGTTTTAACCCGAGGTCCAAGAAGTAGAAGAAGAAGAAGATGTATATTTCAGCCTTTAGAAAATTTTACAATAACTATGCTATCACATATATACTATGTGTTAGAAATATAATAATATCATATTTAAATAAAATAAATACATAAATACATAATATTGTAATCCAAAATAGAAATATGTTTCAGCTGTTGATACTGAGAAAAATCAATAGAGATTTAACAGGCTCAGTACCAAAACTTTTTTTCCCAAGAAAGGAAATGCTTCAACTCACCTCCATTCCCATCTTATCAAACTTGTAGAAGTACCCAAATACCGTCTTAAAGTAAAGAAAAATTGCATATCTATTAAAGATTTTCGTACTCTATTCTGTTTCAAAAGTTTCAAGGCTCTCAGCACAAAAAAAAAAAATTCAAAGTTACCTAAATTTTTCTTGGAAATATTTGATGACTTAAATATGGAGTAAGGTTAAGCTCGAAAAATTTCTCTAAGCTCAATATACATATAAGCCAAGCTCTTAAAACATAACTTTAAGGTTGAATCAAAATTTTCTTTCCTCTCAGCTTAATGTTATTATAACCTGACCTCTCTCTCCCCCAACGTCATCTTATAATTATTTATTTTTTAAAGAATATTTCCCAACAAAACTAAGAAACAAAAAGTGAATCTTTTTATCCCACCCTCACCTACCTATTTGGTAATAGAGAGTACCAAAAGAAAATATTTCAGGTTAGCAGAAATGAGAAAATTAAAATAAAGATTACCTGAATTTCTTTTAATTTTTACACTGACTTCTTTTGACGTCACCTCTTTTTTTTTATCACTAAATCGAAATGGATTCAAACGATTAAAACTTGAGATTCTTTTGACTGATTTAACGAGTTTTTCTGAACTGCTTGAACGTTTTCCCTCCTGAACTTTATGCCTCTCCTCCATATTTTCACAAGAATATACCTTTAACAATTCAAAACTTTCTGATTTTTTTTTTAAAACTCTCTTTTCGCTATAATATTTGTAAATGTAATATGTTGAACAACACATTTGTTGTTAAGAATTAAACAAATATTTAATCAATTTTCTCTCAAGAGAGATCAGATATGCTTAGATAAAGTTCACAATATTCACAATACACGATTCTATGTGGGCGAAAAGTAATTTATAATAAAATTTTAACCCAAGAACAACATGTAGCATCCTGTTGACAAGCAATGTTAAAATCTTCTACAATTTAGCTGTTTAAGCTCTAAAAATAACATTTTTTTATTAGTATTAATATTATTGATATACTGAAATCATCGAAGACACAAGAAAAGTAGTTAAAAAATGTACTGTAATAATAATAATATTTATTTACTTTTTGTTTATGAGTCTTAAATATTACTTACTGATTTTGTTGACATATTAAAGATTTGTATGTAACTAAATGCTTTTACTTAAATAAACTTTCCGTTTAATAAAAAATATTATAAACATCTTTGTATAAAACCTGCAACACAAATTTTGTCATAAACCAAGAATGAATAATTTTCAATCATTTTAGCAGAGCTGTTAAAAACGCTATTTAGTAAAAATTCAAATTATGGCATTTTCATTAAGTAACGTCATAAACAATTTTATAATTCTCGACTCGAAAGATCTTGACTCGTAATAGCCAAGTTATGATTAATATTTTATCGCTTAATTAAAAAAAATTTTTTTTGGTTTATTTTTTTCTTAAATAAAAAATTTTTCTTTTAAAAATTTCAAGTAGAAAAGCGCCATTTTAGGTTATCGAGATCTTGATAATTGCGTTTATGGTCACTTACCCGGTTTATTGTATCCTTACCTAATGTTGTCTTGAGATTATAAGTATGTCGTGTATGAAAGGCGTAGCTTTGTATAACTGATTTGATTTAGTCTGAATACCATCCTTGAAGGTGACTCAATTAATGATTTCCAAAGCCTTTAAGTGAAAATCTAGAGATTGACGTAGGAACATACCCAGAATGGGAAGGATTTTTTATTTTCAATTATATCCAGTTTTAATTTCTTTCTTACTGGCATACTTAAGTAGGATGGATTTTGCATCTATGAATACGGTTATAGGAAACTTAACCTCGTAAATATTCCCCAAGAAAATTACCTTAATAAAAATTGTTTCGGACGGACAATTACTCTATACGAGCAATTAAACTTAAGGCACTGATATGCTTAGAAGGCTTATTCTTCTAAGAAAAAAACATATTGTGGCTTCAAATGATTATTTGATGATAATTTTTAATTACTAAAAGAAGGGACTTGATTTCTCTGAAAATCAGTTTTGAAGACTACTCTCTTTTCTGTAATAATATAAAAAAACATAACTAAGTGGTAGATTATACAAATTAGGTTAGTTTGTTTTCTTAGATTTTTAGGGAGGGATCAGAGCATTTGAATTAATAGCTTAAACTGTGTTTCCACAAAGCCCCTCGGGTTTGATGCTGTTGAACTTAGAGCTTCTGTTTTCCCATAAAGCACTTTTCCAAATCCTTATCTGCGCTTTGCTCTTCAAATATCGGTTTTATTTTTTATACCATGTTAAGTGGTAAGCAAGGTCTAGTCTTAAATTTTTGTGTGCAATTCAAATAATCTAAAGTGAATTTGCACCAACTGTTACCTTCCTTAGGGTATTGTGGGAAGTGTAAACTATTTTTCTAGTTCCATAACACAGCCGATCTGTTATAACTATATTACTATATCTCTTTGTTGCCATGAACCATCCCATGAAATGCTAGTATTGACAGTATCATTAACTCCCTTCCTTATTTCACAAGAAGCACAAGAAAATTTTTAGAAGCAACAGTTTTTAAAACATTTGTTATGCTACTAAAAAGTTTATCGTAATTTGTTCTGGTTTTTGGACGTATCCATCCTCGACATCAACTTCAATACTTCAATACTTGCGTGGCCTTGATCCAATGCTTGCATCGTATGTACGGTTCGCTTAATGATATCAAAACCCTTCCACTTTTCTGGTGTGTAAAAATCTTTTGTGAAGATGAAATTTAATGTAAAATATTTTAAATTCAACATCGTTGCTAGTCCTTTTCGCTTGTAAAAGTTTTCAGATAACACAAAAGAAGCTTCATGGCAACACGTATACGAAGTTATTTTGAAAATATCTCTTGTATCTATAATCCTATAGCCAGATATCAATGGAGCTTTACATTAAGGTGTTGTAGCATAATAATCTGTAAATACCTCATAAGTTAATGAGGTATTTACAGATTCATTGCTAGTTACATTTTTATTGACAGTTACACTATCTACAACACAATTATTTTCATAATATACAACTCTTCTTGGTAGGAATGTTCTTCTTCTAATTCTTTTCCTAGCCACCTTTGTTTTTGCCTTCACTCTGTTATTTTTTGGCATTCTTTTTTTTATTCTCAAATTGACTAAATAATCAGAAATACTTGCAATGATTTTGAAATTTTTTAACTAAGCCGTGGTAAGTATTTCGAGAATTACAAAAATAAAAAACAAAACAAATCACCCTCGTTAAAATATAAAATTTTCTTTCTCTGATAACTTTCTTGAAAAATTAGTATATATATGGAGTAATATATTGAAAATCTATGACAATTTATATGTCTAAAACGCATTGGAAAATCTGAAAGAAATGAACATTTGTGAAAACTGCAAGATAGATATCAACTTCACTGCAAGTAAAAATTTGACTTTATTTGTGTAAGAGGTTCAGATATCCGAAGAAAAACATATCAAGAGTTCCAACTTGCCTGAAAGAAGATGTTAAAAAGAAATTGTAGGAAGGCTATGTAATTCACCCTATCAATTAGAGTAGATTAGACATTGGAAATATATATATATATTTTTTTTTATTTCTTTTTCTTTAACCTAAATGAATAAATGAACTTTCATGAGACAACCGTAAGAAAAAAAATTAAATTTTCAAAAATGTGATGACGTCACATAAACATTTTCGATCGAAGTATAATTATTGACAATAGATTAATTGAATACTTGAATTTTGACAAAATGAGTATATACTACAAATTTTGTTTTAGAAAATTTTCGTTAATTAATTTTTGGTACCATTATTCAATCTAATGTTTGAATTTGACGATTTGAAGATTCTGTACCAATTTCAATGATTTTGCTTTGTTGCAATTACAAAGAAGTTTTCGAAAGAGTTGAAAATAGTTTGATTATTTAAGCTTTTACTAGATTTTTTCAACTTTAGACTAAAATTTTATCTGCAATTCGAAAATATTACATAATATTATTGTACTTCTGTTGCCACTTATTAGCTTTAGCAAACTTATTCGGAACTTCTTGATTGATTCTTCATTTAGATTAGAGTTAAGTAAAAATTTTTCTAATTCTTTTATTTATATAAGAGTTTTCTCAAATGTACAAAGGTAATGTGAGTTTTAATCCAACATATTTTTAGGTAGCAATCAAAACGTTCGCTATCTCTAGCGACTATACCATTTGTATATAATATCAGAGGTTTAAAATTCCATTTTTTTTTTTTTTTTTTTTTTTTTTTTTTTAAAATCTTTTTTTTTTTTTTTTTCCTGTGCCTGACCTAAAAATAGCAACTAGTTTGCGTTCTAAATTAGTTAATTGCAGAAAACATGAGAGTTCTAAGGCCTCAAGTTGTAGTACAACCCCATTTACTTATGGATAGAAAAAATCCGTATTCTCCCGTTCACGTATGGATTTTCTGCGCGTAAAAGTTCTCTTCGCACATGGATTCTTTGTTGACTATAAATTTTGCACAAAATTAAGAATTTCGCACACTCGTGTAAAATGTTAATTGAATGCAATCTTCACTCATTTAACTGAACTCATAATAGTCAACCTAATAGGACTATAGCAACGAAATTTATTGATTGTATTTTATTTTTTTATTTTAATTTTTGATTTTTTTTTTTTTGCGTTATAATAAATAATTTGAAAAATATAATTTACAACAAATCTTAAATAATCATAGAATAAACAATTATAAAAAAAAATAGTTCCTACTCGAGACCAATGGGGCAATGGGGCAATGCGATCAATAAAATTAAAACACAAAAACGGAAAGAAAGATATACACCTATCAACTTGTAGTCTTTATGGTTTTTTTCATTCATTTATCAAAAATAGAAAAATTTACTTTTAAAGTATAAATTTTATAATTCTCTGATGTTTTAATGTCCATATGCTAGTGTAGTAATTCCATCTTCCAAATTGTATATTTTGTCATTGAAAAAGAACAAGAAAATTTTTTCTTGTTTAATTGTTTTTAATTGACGTTTGCTACTTTTTATTTTTACCAGTTCATGTTCAAAGAGACACGTTTTGTAAACTTCATGCATTATATATATATACATATATATATTGTCACCACGCTAGATTTCAACCCCTTAGGGTTTTTCGATTAAACATCATGCTATACATCTTCACTTTGAAAGCGATAAGCTCTTTCATGATTTTACCTGATAATTTATCCCTAAATTTCCAAATTTCTTTATCCAGTTAAAAGCAAGGTTGCAAAAATTGTAAAAATCGTTATTTTTCAGCATGTTGTTATGTTATGTGATTTCTTTGTTTTTATGAAATTGCATAAACTATCCTTGTCAATGAACAACAATTAAGACTTCACTCCAGGTTAGATAATGACAATCGAATATTTGATAAGCCTTTGATAACTCTGAAGTTGAAAAACCGCTATATCTTATCGTTTATTCAATGAAATTGAAACGACTTTTCACAACTCTGTGACGTTCATATGAAGGTTGCGCAATGAAACTTTTAAACTTTTAGTGTAACTAGATCAACTTTTTATTCTATGCCTCACATTTTCTTTATTTTATGGTCAGTTGTTGAAAACTTTAAAGATGCCCTTGTACAACTTATTTTTAACATTTACGTTGTATGGCATCAAAATTGAGGTATGCTTTTAGCCATTTGGACTACTCAAATTTTATCAATTTACAGAGCTTTGTTAACTTTAATCCGAGATTAATATACAATTTTAAATCTCGGTAGTGACAAATGTATTTGCTTACAAGTATGGTATAAAAATGCATCCGAAATCGGTACTAGTTTAAGCATTTGTTCGCCTTTAAATCGGCATTTGTTTACGTTTCCAAGAGATAAAGCATCTTAGGGGAATAAATTTCCGGCGTTACGTTCTTTTTTTTCTGCGGCGAGTAAATAATCCAAATGAACTCTTCTGAAATTTAAAAATTCATAAATATAATTAATATTCAAGATTTTCAAGTTCATTAAAATAAAACCGTTATATAAAATTTCTGAAACAATTTTTCACCATTAAATTTTACAAATAGTAATAGATTATAAAATTTAATTGTCCCCCTTCACCCCTCCAGGTTATAGTTTATCCCTTTTTACCATCACTCACTCTATCCAAAAATCCATCCATTGAATGCAATATTAAATAAAACATCGAATGCAAATTTTTATCATTATCTACATGTAGTACTATTATTTCTATCAAAAGAAGTTATTGATACCACTCGTGAATATAACTTTTTTATGCATCTGAATAGATCAAATGATGATGTTGTATATTTTCTCGGAACTGACGCTCGGTATCAATTTTTTTTCCTATACATAGTGGAGAACTGCAAGAACAAAAAAGACGATGCAACACTCAGTGTAATCTTATCAGTGTGAGACACTGATACATAATATATAAGCAAAAACATAAATATCAATAAATAAATATAAAATATATAAAAAAATAAAATAAAAATGATTACTAAGTGATTGATAAACTAACTATTTACAGAAAGTCAAAGATGCGGTATATCAAATCTTCCTGATTCCTTTAAGAAAGTAATAGTACGTTCGATTATGGAGGTAACCTCATAGACAATTAATTAAATCTCTAAACTTATGGCAAAATTTTTGATCTCTAAGATGATTTAAATTAACTCTTGGACAAGTCAAATGTTTCGAGTCAAGAGGATTAAAACATTTTGTATATATATAGGAGCTATTTAGGGCATTTAATACCCTCAATAAGACATTTTTAAATACCATATAAGGCCTTTTGGTCATGAATAGCTGCATCGAGATTATTCCATTCTCTTACACAATAAGGAAAAAAAGACAATATAAAATAGTTTGAATTACAATGGAAATTCCTAAACAAATTTCTGCTATTAATACTAAATTAGCAACAGTGGTAAATAAGGCTTTAGATAATCAGAACTTTTGTCATTGTCAATGCCATCGTCTATCTCAAATTCCAACTCTTGGTAAAATCACTATCTTGAAGTTCCTTTGAATTTGCTACTCATTGCAAGTACAGCGTTATATTGGAGAGTCTCAATTCTACTATAGTAGGTTTCATTGTGTGGCTAATCTTTAATAATGTCGGCATAATCTAAGTGAGTTATAATAAAAGACTTGTAAATGTAAAGCTTTCCTCGGAAAATAGTGAAAATATAACAATTAATACCCTTATTAGCTATAGATAGATTTTTCATTCAAATAGGTTTCCTATCAAGTGTTAGACCCAAGTGTTTATGCGAATTAACTGATAAAGAAAGAATACCGTTAAATGAAAGAGGAGGTTGATGGGTTGGATTTAGTTTGCAAGAGAAAAAACCTCGGTCGCTTGGTTCTTAGGATATAGATTTAATACCATATTCCACTGAAAAGTCTAGTCTTTAATAATATTTAAGTCCCTGTTTAAACTCGTATTAGATACATCAGTGTTACAAATAATTGAAAAAATAGAATTATCATCGGCAAAATTTTCGCTTTTGAAATGTTGTTATCAGGCAGATCATTGATGTAGACAAGAAAAAGTAAAGGGCCCAGGTCTGATCTTTGAGATACTCCAAGCAGTAATGTTTTCCCATGATGAGCTGAAATGAAATGCTTTCTAGAAACCAGGGGTGAAATACACCCCTGGTTTCTAGAAAGGGATTGCCATCATAGGCTTGGTAAATCTCATGCGTATTAGCTACAAGTTGACTCACGCAAGAATTACTCGTTCAAAAACCTAATTGCTTTTCTGCAAGTAACTTGTTAAAAAGATTGTGGTATAAAATTATCCCAGGAATCCTACCAAAAATTTTCAATAATGATATTGGCTTATAGTTGTTAATAACCTGTTTATGTGACTTTTTATGAGCTGGAACCACATTGCCCTTTTTTCAAGAGTATGGGAATACTCCAGCTTCTACGGCATTTTAAAAAATAATCACAAAGTTTTATCATTTTTATATATACCCCATCACGGCCATGTGCTTATTTAGGTTTAGGTCTGTTATAGTCTTTATGACCACTAGGCTTTAGGATCGGCTTCAGGGTTGTTTAATTTGTTGCCAACATTTGTGAAATAAGATGACTTTGAAGAAGATATTAGTTGATTACATAATTTATTTTCATTGTCTAATTTTCTTCTATCAGAGATGTATTTCTATTATAATCTATTTTATTTTTCCGGTGTAAAGCGTTTGTTACCTCCCTTTTTCATGGTGTATTTTTACAATCAAAATTGATCGTCTCATATAGAATAAATTTTCTTATTATGTTAAAGAATGTACTAGAGAAAAATGAAACCTGCTAATTAAAATTAAGACCATTCAAAGCAATATCCTAGTTAAACCATTTCGATGCTTCGTTTGATAAGATCACCTGATTCATGTTTTTAATACCAAATTTCTCTTTTGTGTGGAGGGTGTAAAAATACACCTGACAAAATTTTAGCAAAAGTGCTTTGATGATGATATGCACTTAAAAGAGAAGGAAGGACACCACTTTCAATAGCGAGATTAGGTTGACTAGCAAATATAAGATCTATATACGTTGGAGTTTTGTTGGTTTTTGTTTGATTTTTGTTCGAATGGCAAACAGAAAGAGAATTATTAATGTTCTAATGTTAGGACCCTGATTATATATATCCACATGGTATAAGTAACAACTTAAAATGCGGTTAAAAAAAAACAAAGTTAAAATTGGAGGAAGAAGATGAACAAAAAAAAATGGAGGATGAAATAT
>JAUZNK010095622.1:0-12216 GCA_035046665.1 Euphysa ruthae
ATACATATTTATATAATTTCCATTAGGTAAACATACATGTTTATATAATTTCCATTAGGTAAACATACATATTTATATATAATTTCCATTAGGTAAACATACATATTTATATAATTTCCATTAGGTAAACATACATGTTTATATAATTTCCATTAGGTAAACATACATATTTATAAAATTTCCATTAGGTAAACATACATCTTTTTATAATTTCCATTAGGTAAACATACATATTTATACAATTTCCATTAGGTAAACATACATATTTATATAATTTCCATTAGGTAAACATACATATTTATATAATTTCTATTAGGTAAACATACATCTTTATATAATTTCCATTAGGTAAACATACGTATTTATATAATTTCCATTTGGTAAACATACATATTTATATAATTTCCATTAGGTAAACATACATATTTATATAATTTCCATTAGGTAAACATACATATTTATATAATTTCCATTAGATAAACATACATGTTTATATAATTTCCCTTTAAAACATCAAGTATTTTTGGCCGATAAAACAGATCATTACCTAATATTGTGAAAAAATCAGGTGAAACATGGAAAGGGGGTTTATTTATGGTACAAGCATTTTATGCCCTTAAGTTGCCAATATAACTCAGGTCTTTTCTATGACGTAATGAAGATACGTAGTTACAGCTTGCCTGATCTTGCGTTGTATAAGTAATTTACAATGCTGGCAATTTCTTCCAGTTATAAAATCTCTTTTTTTCACAGCAGGCTTTGCTCTAAAGTCCTTAGGCTTAAGCTCTCTTTTAAAGTTCCTTTGTGAAATTATAAAAATTTTCTAATAACACATTTTTTTTTCAGTTATGAATATACGTAATCAAATAGAAGATGAGCCAGCTGATCCTCAGCTTGTTAGATTAGATAATATGCTGCTTGCAGAAGGTGTGGCGGGACCAGATAAAAATGGTAACACCGCGGTTGCAGCTGCTGCAGTGCATGATTCACAGATTGAAAATACTGACTATAAAATGAAATTATCCCAGATACGACAAATATATCATACAGAACTTGAGAAGTATGAACAGGTACGAGCAAGTTATTATTAGATGAATTAGCTGTAGCTTTGCTTTGCTTATTTTCTAAACTTTGTATACCATGTGTTATCCTTGAGTATTATGCATAGTTAAAATAAAAAATAAATGTTATGAGTAATGTAGCTATGAAAACATTACTGGTGTTGTCATTTGTGCTTTTCTAGATTTCATTTTATAAAATTTTATATTTAATTATTTTTTTTTTTTCAAATTATTTTTCATTCTTGTTTTATTTTGTTTGCAAGCAGCAAATAGTAGTTATATTTCATTCTGAGACAAAAACAGAAATGCGTTCAGAAAATTCTGGGATTTCGATGTAATAAAAATATCCCAGTCCCAAAATATTTCGGGATTCATGCACTTTCACTTTGAAGGCAATTTTCAACTGATAAATGACTTCTAATAGACTGGATACAAATTTTATTGAATCATCTCATTACATAGCGCACTATTGTATTGTTGTATTGTTGTTATAGTATAAAACACACCCCGTGAAAATAAACCAGCAGTGTTTAAAAAATAATATAATACGATGGAAGAAGAAAGCGAAGATCACGTAAAATTAAAAATTAAAAAATCGGTAAAAAAAATAATATTAAGTTTTTATAATATTATTGAGGTAAATATTTTTTCATTTACTGCACTGTATGGGTTTATTGTACTTTATTTATTAGAATAATTAATAATTTGATGAAAAATCAAAACAGATTTTTCTTCATTAAAAATGCTAGAATAAATTTTAGAAAAATTCTGCAAAAGGGCAACTCACATAACCACTGGTATAAAAAGGAAGGGGATGATTAATTTGATAAAATAATTCCATATATAGACTGAAAATATAGACTGTTAGGCAAACTTATAAATTAACTGAGTGTTTAATAGCTCACACAAATTTATTGCTTGTAATTCAAATTTAGCGTTTATTTGTGTCTGTTTATAGTTAAATATATTTAACTGATTATCGACGAGTAGATTTCACTGCTATCTTCTACCATTTTTATGACAATCAGTTTTTGGAATAATTATCATAATTAAAACCTGCATGGTAAACACAAATACATTTTACACAAAATATACTTCTTCATAACAAAAATGGATACTACAATTTAATGTTTCTTTTAGCAATATACTTTATATTTTGATGTATAATTTACTGGTCCTCACTCACTGTATTTTTATATATTTAATGCTAGTTATGATAATCCCAGAAACTGATTTTTAAAACAAATTAAAAAAAATCCAATATGCTAAAATAAAAAATCTTATAAACTTACCGCCATAAATTTTTATATTTCGGTTGATCTTTTAAGTAGGTTTTAAACACTGTAAGTATATAAACATATTTGAATATCATTGAATAATTAACTCTCGTCTGTAAGTTTATTTTAAATTCCATTGTAGTTCTATTGTTTTTCTTTCCATCACCGATACATTTATTTATTTATAAAGTTATGATAAGATTTGGTTGATATTTTTGCTAAATATTATGAGTACACAGTTAACCTTACAGCTACTAATGTTTTGATTATCTGAAAAATATGCGTACTTATTCATTCTACTTTTAAGTTTTTTGTTTTTTCGAAACTATGACGAAATTATTCTTGCTGTTTCAATTAGTTTTAAACCAGTATGAAGAAAATATTGGTTGGCTGAAATAGCGTTTTAAAGAAAATATTGGTTGATTAAAAATTTTTTTTGAAGAAATGTGTGAAATATTTGATCTAAAATAGTTTGTCCATGGCAGACAAGCAAACTTCAAAACTAATGCAGCATTTGAATTGCAGATCAGTACTAGTGCTTTCATTCTTCCACGATAAGAAAGCTCCTAATTCTTTAGTTGTAAATTTTGCTTTTTTTTTGCCATTTAAAATGAGAACACAAAGTAACTTTTTGACGTGTATTTTTTGAATAATTTACACATATTTGACATAAACATAATAAAACTTACGCGTGTATGAAAACAACAATCTAGGTCTCTCTGGGAAAAAATGAAGGCGCTTTATAAAAAGAGCTTTGTGAACTGGTGAGGCGCTGGAAATGAGCACTATTTTTTTTTAAACAAATATTTTTAACACAACGTCTGTGCATTTAAATAATTTAGAAGGTGAATTAAGTGATCGCTATCCGCTTTTTTTTACTTTTATTGCAATTTTCCATTTATAAAATTAAAGAAAAATCGCGATGTCAACACGTTTTACATGAGTAATGTTATAAAATCTTCAACAATCTTAATAAAAATAAAAATGCATGGACTAAGGGCAATTTTACAAACCAATCCAAATAATTGTACTTATGTACTTAATTCTGAACAAAAATAAACTCTTTATTATAAATAAATCATTAGAAATTTTTAAAATAACCAAAAAATTGTTTTGTTGTTTCATAAAAATACTAAAATTTGGTATTTTGTCTAAATTCGTTGTTAAAACTCTCAGTCCTGAAAATATCAATGATTAGTTTTTTGATAACCACAAATAATGAATTATCTGGGAGCAACAAATATGTATTTTAACGTCTTTTAACTTATATCTATATAAAACTGCGTATTTATGTGACAATAAGCAGTTTTTATTAATAATTTAAATATAGTTTTATGTATAGTTTAAATTTGCCTTAAAAATAAAGAAGATTGATTTTAAGATACGGATTAAGACCACAGACCACTGACCTGTATAATAAAAGTCATTATATAGACAAGTGATTAAATCAAAACCACAAATGTATTGTTTCATAACTTTCATAATAAAAAGATCTGCCTCTTAACAGAGACTGATTATTTATTTTGTCTTAATAGCATTATTTATTTTTAAAACATTATTATCAAGTTTTGTTGTAAAAAACTTTTGCTTCTACTTTTAACCCACAATAAAATTATACTTGTCTGGGTTAATAAAATAAAAACAGATTAGCTATAAATGCATAAATATAGATAATATTCACTTATTTTGTTATGTTCAGTACGAGTCGATGCTAAAGAATTGTTCATGGCTTCAAACAAAAAAGAATTCCAAGAATTATTCCAGACGTAATATATAAAAAAAAGCCAATAGCCAAACAGCAGAATAATCTGGAAATGAAAATCTGAACTATAATGTAGTTCTTGTTGTTTACCGTATTATATGCAACCAACATCATTACTGCAAAATGAATCAACAATTTATTGTCTTAGATTTACTTCGTTTCTCAGCAACTACTAAATTTTTTTTACTTAGTTTAACCTAATCGTTAATTATTCATAAACTACCATTCCTGTTAAAACCACAAATATTTCATTATAATCACTTTGGTAATTTCGAAAAACCATTCTCTATTCGATAATCATATGCTAAATTTAAAAAAAATAAAGATTTTGAAAATGAAAAAATTTTACTCGATATAGTGATTTTTAAACATTTGGTTCTGAGAAAACATGATAGCAAATGTGAGATTCTAAAAAAAAAAACAACTTAATTTAAAAAGAGATAAAACTATTGTTATGTTCAATATCATCTTAAACTTTTGCACCTTAAAATTTTTAATTTTTGTTTCAGTTGATCTTTTTAAGTAAACTTTAAACACCTGGTCTGTAAGTATCAACATATTTGCTCTCGTCACGTTGTTATTATAAGTACGAGGTTAACTTTATAATGTTTTGATTATCTGAAAATATGTGTATTATTCTTTGCACTTTTAAGTAGAGACTACAATATAAGGAGATGGTAGGTATCATAAAGTTTTGCAAGTAAATGTTAAAAATAAAAAAAATGTGTTTACAAATAAAAGTAAAACTAAAAGTTAAAAGTAATTATACATTAAAAATGAAACAAGGTACTTGATATTTCGAGCCTAGTCAAAGCTTTAACGAACGTGCTAGCGTGATCGAGCGCCTCATCCAGAGCAATGGAACTTTTACAGTTCGAAAAGTTTACCGTGACGTGACATGGTTTACTTAAGAAAAAAATTTTCGAATGGTTTGATTTATTTAAAACTGTTTCAAATATTTCACTATGAATGTCATTTCATTTCTAATCAGGATAAAATAATAACACTTGATATTATGATAAAAATATATAACGATGAGGAGTGCTACTTCGCAAAACCTAGGTGTACAATAAGCCATGCTCCTTTTTTTGTCTAGACATGTGTGGAGGCGTGTGTGTGTGTGTGATTGCATGGCTTTCATCATTAATACATATCCCCCATTAATACATATCCCCTTTAATCATGCCAAATGAGAAAATTTTGAAAATAAACTTGTAATCTAAATATGCTTTAAAACAAAATAAAAGATAGTTTTTGTATGAATATTGATTGGCCAATATTTCAACTGATCAGTAATTTCTTTAATTTTACAGAACATAAAGAATGCAGGCATTACTCAGTTATTTTGAGTGCTGTTGTTTCCATAGCTTGGTTTCAGGCAATAAATTTTGGTTCCAGTCACAATGCCATCCACACCCTCCAAGAAACGTCCTAAAGCTTTCTCCGATATAAAAGTGTTTTTTTCCCGCTTTTATATACAATGGCATACCATTTCAGGCAGAAATTTTCTTCTTTATTGTGGTGACTTAGGATCTTCTTTTTCCATTTTTATCCGCTTCCATTTCTTCACTTGATTCATTACAACTGAAATTCAGTTTTCTCTTCTTCTGTACTTCTTTTACTTTCTTTACTCCTTTAATTTTTTTTCCTGCTTCTTCTCGTTATTTCTTTTTTCGTTCTTTATCTTGTTTTTTTTTTCAAACTCGTCTTTTGCTTTTTCTTTCTAAGCTTTTTATCTTGTTTTTCTTCGTCAGCTTTAAGTTCTGCTAAATATTGTTTGTCTGTTGTTAACTTTGTTTTGAAATGCATTTTTTTTTTTTTTAGTTGGGGGCTGGTGTTTGGTACTCTTTATTTTTTCTAAAATCAATTCTTCAAGGCTGTTGTTGCAAGCCGCTGTTGGAGGCGCATCTTGTAAACATCAGCCAGGAACCCACATTTTATGAAGCACTTGTGGCGATTGAGGGCCTAATTTGAAGCATACACTGTTTACCCTTGGGAGACTGGATGCTGGTGTCAAAACAGTACTACTGGTAGTAGCGACTTCAAACTCAACATTGGCAGTTGGAATGTCAATTGGAATATCAAGTTCTGGACTTAATGTGGTTGTCGTATCCACTACTCGAGCCAAGTCTTCCATCACATCATTTGGCTTTCCAAGCTTAACTTCTCATTTAATCGGTCCTTTAGGAATTTACTCTTATCCACAGGCCATATCCCTATGACACGGAAACCAGCATAAGCATTATATTCTGACAATCCTTTATGCCAGATATCGGCTACCATGTTAACAAAAACTTCTAAATCAGAATTTAGGACGCCACTGAAAAATCCAGTTGTTTAAAAGTTTTTCCCATTGATTTTTAAGTGGCCCAAAACAACACACATCAGTGGGCTACAGTTTGTCTGGCGGTAATTTCATGATGAAAGTTTTCTCCTTCATACCACGTTCAATATATCAATTGATGCATGGGTAAGGTGCCCAACAAAAGATAGAAGTTGTGGTCTGACCGTAACCTTGGTGAACAAAAATAACCATTTGGTAAATATCACAGTGGTCATCCAGCCAATGTCTGAGATTCCATAAAATGTACCTGGCAAAGCCCTCTCACCCTTCCATTTAGACTAAATTTTTCCCAGTAAATATAACCAGGGGGTCAAGAACTTTACCAGTAGCGTGGCATACTGCCAGTGTTGTGGTATTTTTATGATCCGCTCCACACTTCGTTCTATATGCGAGTTCCCCTTTCACGCTAACAGCCTTACACTTTTGAGGATTGCTGGGGAAGCCACTTTCATCATAATTCCAAACCTGTTCTGCACTTAGATTATCTTCAATAATGATCTATTCTATGACATAAAAAAGTCATAATTAATAGTTGGGTTTGCAGTAGCACTTTTCCATGCAGAACTAATGATATTGGCTTTTTTAAATGACAGTGAATTACGTGCCATGCAGGTAGTCATCCGTTAATTTCCTGGACGAGTCTGTAAAGGGATTTTTAATATCGTTTACTGTGACATAGTCCTTTACAAGTTCCCTGATATGTTTTTTAGAAGAGCTGAAGCCAACTTTGCACAGTGTACTAAAACATTTTGTTAAGAGCATTTCAGTAACAGCGTCTAAATTTGGCCTCCTACCTGAACCAACTAATTTTTGATGAAGTTATAATTAGAGTTTTGAATGCTTGTAAAAAATTTTTTTAACACATTGAGTGCCAAGGACGAGATATCTTGTCAAAACTTAATTTTTTTAAAAACAATATTTTAGATAGTTTCCACCCTCTGTTTCTTACAAAACTTTTAGAAAACAACAGTAACGTATTATTTTTGTATTTCTACTAAGTATTGAATTGATATTGAAAGCCTGTGACTATTTCATGCCATGGCAATTTTGTAAACAATTGAATCTATAAAACAATAATTACGAT
This sequence comes from Euphysa ruthae, assembly GCA_035046665.1. Classification (NCBI taxonomy): domain Eukaryota; kingdom Metazoa; phylum Cnidaria; class Hydrozoa; order Anthoathecata; family Corymorphidae; genus Euphysa; species Euphysa ruthae. The sequence goes on from JAUZNK010095622.1 coordinate 7,529, forward strand.
AAATTATCTAGTAACGTTCTAATCAATAGCTCTTTCTTACACATATCTCATTTTAGCTGCCAATAGCAAGATATCTCATGACAAGATATCTCGTCTGTGGCAAACAAGAACAAAATTTTGTTTTCAGTTGCCAATGACCAGATATCTCGTCATGCATTATCATAAATTATTTCTAATTTAATATAATTAAATCAAAAAATATATATAAACTAGCCTGTACAGCCAAATTTAGCTTGGCACTTACAGGGTATACAGCGATTTTTAGGGTGGCGCTCAACATGTTAAGTAACAGGTATATATCCCCAAGCTTTTGTTTGTTTTTTAATCTCCCAATTAAAATCTTAGAATTACTTTGAAATTTTCGAGTTAAAACAAGATGCAATGCATCTTTTGACTTTGGTTATCATCTTTCAAGATGTTACTTTTCCTCCTTGAAAAGTATGTATTAAAATTTTAAGGTACATTTTATGAGTGCTAAAGGTTTTACATGAACTGTTAATAATGATACAGGGTATCTTATTATAGAGTTTTGCCTGAATTTTATTTGAGACACAGTGGTTGAAATTTTTCTTTTTATTCGGATGAAATATCAGATATTACTTCTATTGAACACTGTTACTTATGCCACATTCGATATATATGCCACATTAGAACAACGGCGCAGTAAAAAAAAATTTCATAGGGATAGTTTCTTTGAGTAAGGTTGCTGGTGCTAGCCTGTCAGCTCCTAACATTTTTGCAAGTAATTCAAAGTTTTTTTTAGAGGTAATAATGTAATGGATACAACAAGCGTTATTTCTGGTAAAAAAGGAAGTTTAAAAGCTTATATTTAAGATGCTGTGCCAGTGTGTGTTTCGGTTGGTTGTACAAGTCATAAACTTGCATTATAGTTTAAACACATAGGCCTTTCCGACCGTTATGGAGGTAGATGTCTTTTTACTTCATCTTTGAAAGTTTTTAAAATATTGCACACTCGCCATGCATTTGCTGCAAGAATTTGCCAAAATCCATTGTTCCTGTTTGTCTAAGTGTAACTTGTTGGACTGCACACGATCAAGCTTGTTTAGCTGTGTTTTAAACAGCTTTTGCAAGATTTGTCAACATTTTACTGAATGGAAAGAAACAGAAGCACTTTGGCTATTTATTCAAGTGAACACACAATCTAACATCGCTACAATATTAATGCAACTATATGTGTTTGAAGTGATTCGCCCTCTTGTGCTAGCACTACAAAGCTCTAGAATTAGTTTTAATAATGCACCAATTTTTGCCAGCCAAACTACCTATAATTTAGATGATTTAATTTTACGACAGATGAATGGCTGATGAATTAACTTTGATCTTAGCATGTTTGGATTAAATGTTTTTTTAAAAGTGAACTAAACAACGTTTTCTCACAGATGGAAATTTTTTGTACTATTTATTGTTATTATTTTCTTATTAAAAATGGCGCCTAAAGATGAAATAAGAAACAACTCATCACCCACTATTGCAGGGCGAAAAGCAGTAACAAATTTGGAGAATTAAACATTAAAGCTCCTGATATCTCAAAAACCAAAACAAATAACAAGTTTGAAGGTTCAAATTCATGTTTTTTACTAAACTCCGAGAATTGGAAAACCGTTTTGACATTCGTATATCAAAGGAAAAAAATCAAGAAGAAGTAAATTTTTTAATTAACGAGAGAAACACCCCTCAATGATTTATAATGACCCTGGAGTATTGAGTATTTATCCAAATTGTATGGTCCTATTTAAGTTGCACATGATCTTTCGTTTGATTACAGCACGTGTAGAATTGTATGGTCCTATTTAAGTTGCACATGATCTTTCGTTTGATTACAGCATGTGTAGAAAGATTATTTTCAAAACTTAAAGTAGTAAAAAACCGTTTTCAAAATCAGCTCAGCCAAACCAAGTTAGAAAGTTTGCTGATGATTGCAACAGAAGGACCAAAGGAAATTTTGACGATAAGCTGCTAGAGTATTTGTTGACGATATTAAATGTAAAAATCAAAACATGAGAATTAAGTATTTACAGTAGTTTTTTTTGTATCCTAGTATAGTCGTTTTATCAAGTTTTTGCTTGTCGCATACCAAAAAATTAAAATAAAAACAAATTGATGTATTCGTTTACAGAACTTGTTAGCTTCTAAAAATGCATGCTGATTTTGAGAAAAAGTATTTTAAGAAACTTACATACACACGTTCAGCGAATAAAATTATAGAATAATAAAGCATTCTGTATGATCGCATGCCTAAGCCTTAAAAAAATACATTGAATGTTTTTAATTTATTTTGTTCTATTGTTTATTTCAAATTATAAAAACCATTGACATTTGTATATTTTAAACAGCTATAACAAGGAAAACCCCACATTGAATTCAATAAATCAAAAGAGAAAACCCGTTTTTTTATTCAGCCAATAAGTTACTTTAGTTAAAGCATGTATTTGAAATTTTGATATTTTAAAAATAGAGGTTTCGCTAAAATTGTTTTTGAGTATTTTATGATTGGGTTTTATAGTGTGTTTGTAAAGAGACATATTGAAAATACAGCTAAAGATGTTTTCAGTATTAATTCTGTGTTATTTTCCTAATATGGCTGTTATAGATGATCTAGAGTCAAAAAAAATTTCTGAGGCCCCACCATGGCATTCCAAAAGAAATTCCCAATCACTGAAAAACACCCTATAATTTTAAAGTCTGACTAATATATGATGACATCATATCTATATGATTTTTTAAAATGCTTATCCTACCCTTTGTCTGCGAAGTTTGAAGTTAGTGGAATAACTGTAGACAGAAGAGGTAATTTTACCCTAGTCCACCTGTTTATATGGTACCCAAAATAATGATAAGGTGGCATAATAACAAAGGCTTTCATTCAAGGATTAAAATTTAAATATGAGTTAATGAATTTTGAATCCCGGAAATCTCTCAATTACAATAGTAGAATTTGCATTTAACTTCCGATAAATTTTTGTCCTAGCAGTAGCAAAATTTAGTATTTTAAAGATTCGAAAAATAATAATTCCTTGATTAATTAAAAAAATCTATCTGTCAAACAAATTACCTATTCAAAGTTTTATGACCAATATATTTTTTAGGCCTGCTCTATATTTTTTAGGCCTGCTCTGAATTTACTACTCATGTGATGAACCTTCTTCGTGAACAGTCCCGAACCCGGCCTATATCCAAGACTGAAATCGATCGTATGGTAAGTATTATCCATAGGAAGTTTAACACGATACAGATGCAGTTGAAACAGAGCACTTGTGAAGCGGTGATGATATTAAGATCAAGATTTCTAGATGCTAGGTATGTTAATTTATTCATATGACTTAGTCTTCTACTTTATCTCAGTACGTGTTTTTAGATTTATAGATGCTAGGTATTTTTATACATATGACTTATTCTTTGGTTCATCTGATTTGTTATTAAAAATAGTGCTGGTGCCAAATGCTCTCATTCTTGTTTGTAATTTTGAAAGATTTATCTTGTGTTTAATGTTAATGGGAAATTTTGTACTTTTTTCTAAAAAAAATCTGTCGTCTTCTATTAAATTGTAAATATTGTTTACCTCACTACAATTGCCTGAAATTTCCTTAAAATTGGTTTATCACTGAAAAACGCTGTGAAAATTTAAAGTTTGGATAATATTTTGACTTAAATTGTTAGGTAGTTAAATAGTGTCAAAAAAACCTATAAACAATAAGGTTCTGATATATTTTTGAGCATTTTATTAATAATTTCGAAATGAAACATGCAAACCTGTTTATATGATCTTTTATAGACGTAAACGACGAAATTTTAGTAAACAGTCTACGGAGGTGCTCAATGAGTACTTTTACTCTCACCTGAGTAACCCGTACCCAAGTGAAGAGACAAAAGACGAATTAGCACGCAGTTGTGGTATCAGTGTTGCTCAGGTGTGTTTGCTTAACTCACAATGAAAACAGTCGAACGACTTTATTACAAAACAGTTTACCTCACATTTTGTTGTTCATCTTTTTTTATTTTAAAAACATAAACCAACGTAAGATGTTATTTTAAAAACATAAACCAACGTAAGATGTTATTTTAAAAACATAAACCAACGTAAGATGCTATTTTAAAAACATAAACCAACGTAAGATGTTATTTTAAAAACAAAAACCAACGTAAGATGTTATTTTAAAAACATAAACCAACGTAAGATGTTATTTTAAAAACATAAACCAACGTATGATGTTATTTTAAAAACATAAACCAACGTAAGATGTTATTTTAGGTAATTCATAGATCCTGTTTGAAGAAATTTTCTAAATTCTGATTATGTGCAAGATGCTTTCATCCAGAAAAACATTTCGCTTTAATCCTTATACTCCCAGAAATTCTTCCTCACACCATTAAGTTTCAACTCACTTGTTGTGTTTTGGGCCACACCATTAAGTTTCAATTCACTTGTTGTGTTTTGGGCCATACTATCTTGGGATAAATTAATTATTTCTATTAAAACTTGCAAAACTTTTAACTAAATTTTTATCTGAAATTAAATCAGAAATGGTACAAATAAAATTTTAAAATTTTGGTATTTTATTTATTAATAATATCTAGTTCTATTTTGCCAGCTATGGTCAAGGAGGGTAATTATTACGCATATTCAAGAAAGTTAGCTTTTACGAGCCAAACTTATCACATCCTGCCGT